>JBBPRF010000702.1:0-16757 GCA_038092875.1 Lanmaoa pseudosensibilis | reverse complement strand
AATGGTGGCGAGAAGTAGGTCTCCCCTGTGGACGGTAGTTTTGGTGTTGTTGACGGTATGGACAAAGTAGTGTGGTCTGGGGTCACCGCGGAGGCGGAGTACGGTGTTCTTAATGTCGTCGATGTCGAAGAAGAGGATGGTGTTTCCGCCGCCGGCTGCGGCGGACATGCTAGGGTCCACGAGGGTGAGTTTGGAATCAGCAGGGTGATTCATTTCTCGTGGAACTGGTGATTCGGATAGACGCTAGGGGGGTCAGTTGGGTGAGTCTTTCGAGCCTACGCTATACTAATGATGGAAACAAGGCGGTGCACCAGTGATTCGGAGGATGCGATGTATGGCGGCTCATGTCAATGTCATGCAAGGTATCGATTCCGGGCCTCCTGCGCGCGGAGGCTTATACTGCAATGGTCATGAGTTGTACCTGTCCCTGATTGATTGACGGATGCTGAACGCCACGTATTACGTAAGGTTAGATGCGTGTCCACTCAAAGCGCTCGAGGTTCATACACATGGTCTAGTGGCCCACCTCGGGCATAAAATGGTAATGGACTGCCCAATATACACCCGTTACTAAAGTTTCGGTCATGCACGAACCTTATAATACCTGTTATCTACTCACAATGGTCACATTGGACCAGCCTGTAGTCTTCTCTCAGGCTGCAAAGTTCAAATGGGTTCTCACTCAGAAGGTTGAGGTGGGTTACTATGGCACCACCACACAGCAGTGGCATATGTATAGCTCACAGTCTCATTCCAGAAATCCTTTTCAGGGGAAAAGGCAAGCTCAAACCAGCTACGTGGCACCTGGAAGGCTATTGGCCACTAACTATATAACGAGTAGCTGGTAAGCACGTCACACTCAATTCAAGTTTGCACTGCCCCTTAATTTGCTCATCGCCTTCATAATGCATACGAAACCGTGCCGCGCTGCAGCTGAAGCGTAGCCCGAATTGTTATCGTAAGAATCCGGCGTTTGCTGTACACGACCAACTGATAAAGTTTCACAGTGTCCCTCCTTCTCTCATTCTGACTCTCGATCGCCGGCATGCGCCTCATATTCAGCACCACAAACCATATGAACACAGATATCTCTGATGAGCGAGGGTTCATTCACTACACCATTTCCACACCTTTGGCGTTCAAGAAGGTGACCACGATCACCAAGTACCGCTGGAGCGGATCGAGTGGTGTCCCAGAGACGATGGGCGTTATCGAGTGGCATTGGTTGAAGCAGACGGTGTTTCGGTTCGATGGGAAGGAAATACCCGCCGACGTGATGCTCGAAAAGCGCGCGTGGCAAACGTACGTTGATTTTTGATGTCTTGACAAGATATTGCGACACTGACGGATACCGGTGACTCGGATCGCCGCTCTTGACGTTGCCAGTGGTCGGTATTTCGTAGGTCCTGATCAGCGTTCGTACAAGTGGAAGCTCGAATCATCGCATTGTTGGGTATGTCCGTTCTGGTTTGCTTGGGTGGAAAATGGGATGACGACTGATCATTTTGGACACGTCGTGGACAGATGAAGCCTGCAGAGTCGGGCATAGAGCTTGTCCGGTTCCACAAGAAGAATCTTGGGATTTTGAAACAGTCCCATCTGGCCTATCTCGATGTCTCTGCCGAGATGGTTCCGATGTTGGATCACATCATCTTTACATTTGTCTACGTCGAATGGTTGCGGCAGGAGAAAGAGCGACGCCGGCGGAGGAACGGAGTCAACGGCGGCAATGGCATGATGAATGGTGCGGTGGGGGGCATGATGTGATGGGTTATGTACTGTGACTTTTTAGCACACTATGAGATCTTATATTTTACACGATACACTTGGTGCACATTACTATTGCATACATTGGATGGATGTCACCCGAGACGGTGGGATCGATTCTAAATGCCATGGCCATGGTAGCGGTACGATTCCTGTGCACGGAGGCTTATACACTTGTATTACTGCAATGGTCATGAGGTGTACCTGTTCCTGATTGACGGATACTGAACGCCACGTATTAAAGTTAGATGCAAAGTTGACTGCTAGTCTACTTAGCATGGCAGGACAGGAGTCAAGTCGAAAACAGATATTTTTTGAATATATTTTTTGAGGACAAGTCTATGTCTGGACATATTCTGTAGAGTCGCCGCTTCAAAGCTGCCCACGATATCAGCGACGTTGTCCAAGCTCCTTCATCGCCGTGCACAGCGACGGCCAGGGCCATCGTTCCTTCCCTTGTTATACGCTAACGCGCTTCAAGTACGCTATTAGCTTACTTTAACTCACCCACTCTTAGCATCCACCCTCCACCATGTCCCAGTGGGGACAGCCGGGATTTCAGTATCCCATGCAAACTGGTTTTCCTGGTGCACAACCCCAACAACAGTTTCAACACAGTCAACAGTTGAACCCCGCTGCTCAGTTTCAGCAGTCCCAGGGTAGCTTTGGTGCCCAACCAGGTGCACCAGGATTGGGCGCAGGGTTCGGTGGTCTTGCTGCGCAGCCAACAGGATTTCCTGGTGCACGTCCGCAAGGACTACAGCAACTTCAGCAAACCGGATTCCCAGGAGCACCAGGTGTCGGCGCGGGCTTCTTGCAAGCACAACCCACAGGCTTTCTGGCTGCACAATCCAGCTTTCAGCATCGCCCTCCACCACCCCCGGTTCCGCCTCTTCCTGCTTCCTATCAGCAGAACGCGCCTCCACCTCCTGTACCTCAGCAGCAACCAAGTTTTCTGAATGTGAATCATGGTCGCCTAGGTGGGCCCTCGCCGTCTTCCTTTGGGCCAAGCTTGGTCGCGCAGCCAACGGGTGTTGGGCTTTTATCACAACCTACTGGTTTTGCAGGGCGTGCCTCAGCTCCATTGGTACCTCAGGTCACTGGTTTCGTTGATCCTCGGCTTCAAATGATGTCCAGCTCATTTATGCCTGCTAATATTTCCGCTCCATATACATCTGGAGGGGCGCCGCAGCTCGCACCGCTCCCGCAACAGCAGCTCGGTGGTCTATCATTGCAGCAGAGCTTCCAGCAGCACAATCAAGCGAACGGAAGGGGTACAGTACCTAAAATTCCATGGGCGTTGAGCAAGGCGGAGAAGAAACAATATGATCAGATATTCAGAGCTTGGGATGCGCAAGGGACAGGTTTCATCAGCGGTCAAACTGCGTTGGAGGTCTTTGGACAAAGTGGTCTAGATAGGAACGACCTCGCGAGGATTTGGTCAGTCTCGACTCTTCGCTATGATAGGCTTTTGGAGGTTTGAGTTCTGATGGGCTTCGTTGATGTGCCGCAGGACGCTGGCCGATGCCGATAATCGGGGAAAACTAAACTTGGCAGAGTTTCATGTTGCCATGGGTTTGATTTACCGACGTGCGTATTAAAGTTCATCAATCCTTCATTTAACGTGATCCATGTACTCATTAATATTCCATCATTATCAGGGCTCAATGGAAACGATATCCCAGATGAACTTCCTCCTGAGCTTGTTCCTCCTTCCTCTCGGGATCTCGACACCTCGGTCAATTTCCTCAAAGACATTCTCAAAAACGACACTCGCGCACGTTCTCCATCGGGATTCGATACTCCGGTCTCGCGTCTGAAAGAACGCTCTTTCACCTCTTCGTCCTCCTTTACGCAGCAAGGTGGGCGGCAAGATGCGACTGTCTACAAACACGAAGATGTGGAACCTCCAGGTGGATTTTACCAACCCCGCAATCGTCACGTGGACCGCAGTGCCATTCGGTCGCGTGCCGACGACGCGAGCCCTGCGACTTCAGACCTGTCCTCCATCAAGAGGCAGTTGTTGAACACACAGAAAATGCTGGACGATACGCTGGCGAACGAGCGCTCGTCTGATGCATTGGATAGGGAACTCGAGGATCTGCGGTATAGGATTACCCGATTACAAGAGGATCTCGAGTATGTTTCAAAAGGTCCGAGGACGACAGCCAAGGACGAGGAGAGGAGGCGTCTTGAAAGAGAGCTTGTGAGGCTAATGCATGAGGAGGTGCCGGAGCTCGAAAAGAAGATGGAGGAAAGAGAGGCAAGGAAAGAGAGGGAGAAGCGGGAGTGGACACGTGACCGGGACCGAAGGAATGAGCGATTTGGACGGTTCGGTGATGATGACAGTGGGAGGTATTCACCAGCATCTCGATACCGAGAGGGCGAGGAGCGACCATACTCTAGAGGCGCATCAAGATACGATCGAGACGATAGGGACTATGACCGTGATAGGTCGTATAGAGATGGGGATAGAGATTGCAACCGCGACGGTGACCGTGAACATGGTCGTGATCGCGATCGCGGACTATCCACTGCTACACGCACGCCGCCACCACCACCGCCGCCTGCTAGCAGCGTCAGTCAGCCGCCGCCACCGCCGCCCGCTCCTGCTCGTTCTCCTGCGCCTGCAATGAAGAATATGACTCCCGAAGAGCGACACGCCTTTATTCGTGCCGAAGCTCAACGTCGCTTGGAGGCTCGCAAGCAAGCCCTTGGTGTCATCGCTCCTTCGTCTGCTTCTGTTCCTTCACCTACACTTGACACCACTATCGAGGATCGCCTCGCCCAAGAGAAGAAGGAAGCGGAGGAGAAAGTTCGCGAGGCCGAGAGGCAGGCTGAAGAGCGAGAAAAGCAGAGGAGCGAAAAGCTTGAAGCTGAGAAGGCATTGAAGGGAGGCAAGACCTCTTCGCCGACGCCTACGACGACGGCTCCCCCGCCGGCCCCAGCACCCGCGCCAGTGCCGACGCCAACCGTCAAGACTGCCCCACCTCCACCTAAGCCTCGCCCTGCTCCACCCCGACCGCGGAAGGGAGCTGCCCCCCGTGTTCCAGCTGCTCCTACCCCGGCTCAAGTACCAACTCCCCCAGCCCCATGTGTTGCCTCGGTGCCCACTCCTGTTATTCGTGCACCAGTACCTCCTGCAGCTGCACTAGCCCCGCCTGCGCCTGTTGCGCCGGAGGAAGACCCTGAAGACGCCGCTCTCAGAGCACGGGAAGAAGCTCTGCGCAAGAAGCGTGAAGAGCGTGCAGCTCTCCTTCGTAAGCTTGAGGAGGAGGAAGAGGAAGCGCGAAAGGCTGAGGCAGCGTATCAGGAACGCAGGAACCAGTTTTTGGCTGCTAAAGCTTCTCCAGCGGTCAGTACAACCTCGAGTATATCGAGTTCACCTGTTCCTCCTCCCCGTCCAGCACTGCCAGTATCTTCACCCTCACAAGGAGAGGAGCCGGCTGAGGAAGCAGCCCCCCCTCCACCCCCGCCGCCTCCACCACCGGCTCCACCTGCTTCAGCTCCTGTTACCGACAAACCCAGCAACAATCCCTTTAATCGTTTGATGAAAGGCTCTACTCCTGCTACCCCTCCAACAAACACGACGAATGGAAGTAGCAATCCTTTCTTCCGTCCACAGACTGCACCACCTGCGGCACCAACACCCCCCAAGAGCCCGGGCATTCCACCACCAGTTAAAACAACATATGTCACTGCCCCGAAGGATAGTGACGACGAGTGGGACGATGTCATGGAGAGAGAGGAGAATGATAGCAGCGACGAAGAACTTGGGAGGGATACACGGATGGGTCTCGCGCAGCAGCTATTCGGTAATTTGTTACCCTCACGTCCTCAGTCGGCTGGTCTGGCCCCATCTTTAGGTAGCCCCGTCTCCCCTGCTGCTCCTGCGCCGCCTCCCCCTCCACCGCCTGCACCAGCAGCGCCATCTGCACCCATTACCGCCCCAGCACCAACAGGTGATCGAAGTGCGCTACTGGGTGCCATTCAGGGGGGCGCTCGGCTGAGAAAGACCGTCACAAATGACCGAAGCGGCGCTCCCACATCCGGAAGGGTCATTGGTGACATTGCTCCACCAGCGCACATAAATGCTGTTGCTCGTCCACCATCACCAACCACTGTTCCGGCTCCGACGAGATTTACGGCGTCTCCATCTGCTGAGCTTCCTGTGGCACCTCCGATGGGGCAGAGTGTCTCTTTTGGTCACGGAAAGAAGGAATCTGTCGATTGGTACAATGCACTGGCTGCGGACGTGGACAAGCGGGAGGTGGACCATCTTCCTGTGACAGCGGAAGAAGCCGAGGAAGAGCAGGCTGATGCTGGTGTGGTCCCTGCCATCCAAGTCTCAGAGCATGCTCCAGATAATGGTTCTGAGCTCATGGCTGATGTCGATCTCTCCACTGGTGTGTATATGTGTCATTTTTTTGCGGTGATCAACGCGTTGATGTTGGGTCTTTCTTTTTCTAGAGTTCCGTGTCAGGTCCTTGTATCCCTACGAAGGACAGCGAGCTGAAGATATAAGTATGTTTCCGTTGTCATATGTGGTTCTGTCACTCAAAGTTTGAGTACCAATTTGCAGGCTTTGATACAAATATGATCATCGTTGCTCATTCATCCAAGTCTGGTGGCGATTGGTGGTACGGTTCTACAGTCAAGGATGGCAAAGCTGGCTTCTTCCCTCAGACCTATGTCCAGAAAGTGGAGCAAGGTGCGCCGTGTAGCTTTTATTCTCTTTGACAGGTCGTTGCTCACGATGCTGAGTAAATACAGTTCATGCGACGGCACTGTACACTTACGAGAGTACAAACGCAGACGAGCTTGCTTTCAATGAAGGCGAGACGCTTACCATCGTCGACCATTCTGAAACGGATTGGTGGAAAGTCGAACACGACGGTCTCGTGTTCATCGTGCCTGCCGCATACCTGGAGGTGACCGAGGGTTAGTGAAGTTCCTTAGCCACAAAAAGACACTCCCTCTTGAGTTCCTCTTACCTTTTTTAACGTGTTGGGGTGGATATAGACTGAAATATATCTCTTTTCCTTCGTTTTTTTTTTGCTATCATCCGCTCGTCATCGTCGTTGGTTGCATGTTATGGATGCCATCGTACCCGTTCCCTTGCGCCGTATTTCTACTTTTTTCCCCCCGGACTTGAACCCAAACACACAACAAAACCATCTCGTCATGCTTTGCGTTGAAAATTTTCTCTCCCGAATATCAATACGAATCCGAAAATTCCACATTGTTGATCTTTGTTCCTGTGGCGTGATTTTGGTTGTGACTTGGACGTAGACGTCGATCTGGACATGATCTCTGGGCAGGCTCAGTTGGGTTTAGATCGGGACCAAGGGAAAGGGGTCCTGCAGGCTGATTATACAGATCGTGATGGTGACGGTGATCGTGAGAAGGTGACTGACGTTTATAGTACACCTTATACTTCCCCCCAAGACACGCGCCCGAGAGCGCCAGAGTTGCATGGGACGTCGTCCATGAATGGAGACGAGGACGAAGAGGACGCGTACTATTCGCTAGACGACGAAGGGGATAGTATGTCCGAGCTGGAGCATGACCCTCAGGAAGGTGAGCGGGAGATGGCGGCGCGCGAGATCGAGCGACGGCGCGTGCTCGAGGCCGCTGGGTTAGTTGTTAGTCCGCTTGTGGATGATGGGGTGGACGAAGGGCTGCGTTCACCATGTCTGGATGTCCCATCCGGTATCGTCCAGGAGCGTGACCATGACCATGGTCGTCACGTCCCATCTGTGCCTGCGCCGAGTGCGGTCACACGCTCAAAGTCGGGCTCGGGTTCCCCGGGGGCTCTTTTGGAGTCTCCGGGGCGGAGGCGACGTCCGGCACCAGCAGCTCCTCAACGTGGATTATCGCATATCTCGACAAAGGACCTCCCGCCGATTCCAACGCTCGATTTGCCAGAGACAGATTCGTCCTCGGAGGTGCTCTTCGGATCTTTTGGAGCCACTACCGCTGACAAGGATAACGCTGAGGGGGAGATGATACTTGGGATAGGCCACCTCAAGACGAGGTCGGATGGGTGCCTCATTCATCCGGACGACGCGTTTGAGCGGTACGAGACGTTCAAGAAGATGCAAGCGTCGCATGGACATGGGCATGGGCATTCACCTCTGTTTCCACATGCACACGCAATATCGGCATCGGCATCGGCGAGCAGGATGTCCATGTCATCTTTTGATACCGGATCATTGGCACTGACGTCGCCTCCGAGATCCCCCGCTGCATCGGTGACGCCGTCGCTTCGGGAACGGGAACGAGAAGGTGCAGGGGGTGGGGGTGGAGAGAGCCGTACATCTCAGTTTCTCAGTTTTCTCGGACGTCACGCACGCGCAGGTACACCAGATAACACCGAACGCGACCGAAAACTCGTCATCTCTGGACCGATCTTACACGCGCCGACTCCCTCGCCGGTGACGGCGCCAGTGACTGGTGGGGAGGGTGGCCCAGCGAGAGAGGATAGTCCCGTGTTTGGATCCTCTTGGGCGAGTCTGGTAGATCGGTCTGCGTTGGAGGGCATCCCGAAGGAGGAGCGGAAGCGCCAGGAGGCGATTTTTGAGCTGATCTCCACCGAGGCGGATTACGTTCGAGATGTGCAACTAATCGTCGAGGTGCGTGGCTTTTGATCATGTTATTGTTGGCGGGGTTTCTCGTAGGGTGGTGAGGAATACTGTGAGACTAACGTGGATGATTGTACTTGCAGCTGTTTTATTCCCGTTTGATGGAGGTGTTGGATGAAAAAGCGACTGCGATGATCTTTTCGAATGTCGAAGACATATTGCTCACGAATACGGTGAGGGAATGATTGCTTCTTGGGTTGGTGGTGGTATTCGATCCTTGACCTGAATCACTTTGAAGACATTTCTTTCTACCCTCGAAGAGCGCCAGCGGGACTGTCGCCTCTATATCGACCGTATCGGTGACTTGTTGGAAAAGCATATGCCGAACATGGGCGTATACCTCGTACGCCGCCGCTCATCCTTGGTTTGTTGCTGCACCTCCTCTTACTCGATGTGATCACCCCGCATGGTAGAACTACTGTGTCAATCAAGCGAACGCTGGAAAGGTCCTCCAGCAGATGCGGGAGAGCAATTCCGCGTTGGCTGCGCAGTTGCAGGTGTGTTATTTGGGTTTGCTTTGTGACGCGTGCATGGAGCTTCAACCACATCGCTACAGAACCTTCGGGAAGACCCATCAGCACGGAATCTGGACTTGTCGAGCTACTTGCTTGTGCCTAGTATGTTCCCTAACCCCCAAAAGGATGTTCGGAACACTGTTGACTGACGTGCCGACTTGTTCTCGCGATGCATATTCACAGTGCAACGCCTTACCCGATACCCTTTGCTCATCCGTCAGATCATGCACTACACAGATCCTCACTCGTCGTCATCCACGTCTTGGAGTGATATTGCCGAAAGACAGTCCATATCCGCGGCGCTCCAAACGGCCGAAAAGATTCTTGAAGACGTGAATGAGACGATCCGAGATCGAGAAGGAAGGGAACGGCTAGGAGAGATCAGTCGCGCATTGTGGATCGGACAAGGTAGGCTCGATTTGACGGCGCCGACGCGGCATCTTGGTCCACGCAAACTTCACAAAGAGGGCGCGTTGAACAAGGCAAAGAGTGGGCGCAAGTTGCGGGTGTTGTTATGTAGTGATATACTGGTGCTCGTGGACGAGGTTGGCAAAGGGTTGTACCGTGTGGTGAGTACATTCTATTTGGATGCCCCACATGATCGATCGGTGTTTGGTGTGGGGACTGATCGAAGGATGGATTGGTCTCAGCCGATTCCGGTGCACGAGATCCAGATCAAACCGTCGAGGAGCGGCCGAGAAGATCCGCTTATTCGGCTCCATCTGGCATACCCTCGTGGGGGAGATATGATTGTATTGCGTGCATCCAGCATCCGGGAAGCGAAAGCATGGGAGGACGCCATCTTGGATGCTGGCAGGAAGGCTCGGGAGGGGATCAGAAACAGTGTGATACGGGAACCCGATGAGATGTTACCATGATGGCAGTATGGCTCGGACGGACAGATGGCATATATTTATTATCGCCTTCGCTTTCTGACTTTTGGGGACCGTCTTTAGTTTTGTCGAGTGGGTTCGTGACCCGGTGCTGTGAGGTAGACAGTGCCGGTGATACATCGATGCGTTGTAGCAAAAGTACGAGGCGCCGATCATGGACGTCTGGAAATAGCATAATATAATAGCATCCGATTTGCAGCGTCTCGACCTTGGCAACCCTCTATGTAGCTTGATTTTGAGTCTTTTCACCCTAATGTCACGCTTGCGCACGCGATGTTCGTCAAGTTTCAACGACGTTTACCTTCCGAAGTTCGAACAGCGAAATCAGCCTGAAAACACGAATCTATAACAATCGAGGACCAGAGGAGCTTGATTCGATGTTCGTATAGAAAAATCGCTGGGTCTTGACACCTGAGGAGACATTGGATCACGAATCTGTCGGGTCTTGAGGCCCATCTGACTTTCTGATACGGAGGAGAGAACTATGCAACCACGGCTCTGCCAGAAAGAAAGAGTTTGGCATCCAACATATCACAATACTCTTCGGATGCAATGAAGAGATGATAACATCCGTCGTCATCCGCTTGTTCCTTCCACTCCAGTATTATATCAGAAGCACCACTCATCTTTAGAACTCAAGCAACAGCCAGCTGAAGGTTACAAAGTCTTTTCTTGCTTTCGGGTCCTTTTCTAAACTGAATTTCTTCGCCCTCCCTCGAAGTGATGTACCCCAGGTTACTATAAGGGCCGGCAATCATTCGAAAGAAGTATTTGACCTAATCAATGGATCAGTAATGATGACGAGGTATCAATGAAATCGCACCTCTCCACCCTCTTCCTTTGCCTCGATTCCCCAAAGCCATTCATCATGTAAGACATGAGAATCATGCTGCATATTCATGGCATTACCGATGTTATTGAGATGGCTCACAACGTCATCTCTTGTGGCGGCACCGGCAAACATAGCTATACACTTCAGAGTCTCTGGCTAAACGGAAGTCGTGAAGAAACAAGTGATGATTGAAATAGTTCAATGCAAACCTTTTCACGCACAGAGTTTGGAATGATGTGCACGAGAATAGGACGAATTCCAGGTTCTTTGGAAGACACAAATTTCGCGCCAGTCAACAGGCAGGAATTCCCATCACGCCTGAATGACTGCTTGGTACAGCGATAAAGAGGATGGTATGGTTCCGAGATGAATATACACGCACCAATGCTTTTAAGAACTCTCGTTCTCCAAAAACCCATTCTTCCTTGACTGGCTCAAGGAACTTGTCCGTCTCCTCGCTGACGACTTCACTCACAGAAAACTCAGTACTTGTCTTGGATTTTCACCTTCCTGGATTCAGGACTGCCGCATTGATGATCGTCAAACGTATAAAAGCGATTGGGCGATTTTACTCGCATGTGATACCAAGATGAGTAAAGAACTCCACTGCCATGTCTAACACAAGCTTGAAGTTGACGTTTTTGGGATCTAATCCTCGAAAAAACACCTCGAAAGACTTCTGCGCCGACACGAAATCCTCCTCCTTCAGACTTTCGACTGTGACAAACGAAAGTGAGCCTATACAATTGAGTGATCAATGGTTTTGACTGACTGTTTTTCGTTATTTTTTCATCACAGGTCCCGAGTTGTTTCCAGAAATGATCCAGCACCTCACCACCGAATCTTTGCGATTCCACAATTCAAAGGAAGTACAAAAGTTTAGGAGTGGCGACCTGCAGTTTGTCACCTTGCTTTCCGAATGCTTGGATCGGTTTCAAAGTACCACGCCAGTTCCATAAATCGTTCTGTTCGAGGATTGCTTGAGCGTGTTGTTCCATTGTTACTGTTGACGATGGAGTCAGTTGTTTAGTAGTATGGCCCGGACTCGGACAATCCGTGCTCTTATGTAAGTAATAGACCCCCTATTTCACGGGAGGTGAATTATATGGCGGGTCGTCGTTGAAGGTCGTCGTGATCAAATTGTGAGATAACCGGGCCTTCGAGAACCCGGGTCGGAATCCACCCTAGTATGTGTGGATATCGAACTTCGGAGAGTAGTAGCGGAAGTGAATTATGATCATTCTCCCGTCAACGCTGTACCCATGTGAGTTACAGGCCCGTCGATTCTCGAGCCGTTCAGTCACTGGACTTCTCTACTTCTATGAATGTTGCCACCTCCTGCTTCCTGCGATCTACCAATCTTATCAATGTGTCCATTCCCGTCAAAACGCCGTGATCAGGTCCTTCCTCTGGCACGACTCGCGTGTGGGCGAAATCGATGAGGGAGATTGTGTACAAGCGGGGCTGTGGATCCGTACACGAGGATGAGGAGGACGTCTCGGAGGTACCCCCTGGAATGGACTCCATGATAATTTCCCCTTGTTCGTCGACTTCCACCTCGATCTGATCACTTTCGTCTTCTTCGTCCTCGTCACTTTCTACCTCTTCGAGACTGCCAGGCCCACCGCCTCGACCGGATGCTGCAGAAGCTCTTTCCCAGTCTCCTTCGTAGATGATCAACACGCTACCACCGACTATCTTCACATTTGCACCTGAGAGGGATTTACGGAGATCAGTGAGTGAACCATGGATGGATGTGAGGAGGGTAAGAAGGGTGTCTGCAGGGAGGCCTGTGTTTGAGTTTGATGGGGGCGACGTGTCAAGATCGACGCTGGTCAGAGAATGCGAGGGCGAGCAAGGAAAGAAGTTCCCAATCCCTTCCTGCAGCTGTTCCGGCTTCAAGCTATACCCGTACGCCTTCCCATATACAATTGGGTCAGGAGAGTGATTTGAATATACCTATTGGAATGGATACATGACATTTCCGAGCGATTTTCAAAGGAAGAGCTCACTTGAAAGCCGGTCAACCTCACGCCAGTCTGCAAACTGGTTGATTCTGCCGCTTTTTTGATCAAGCGCGCCTTTTTCTCTTCCGAAGCATCTTTGTCATAGAGTACCGTGCCGAGTTTCACATCCAGGATGCAGGGCTTGTGATAGCCGTACAGCAGGTTCTGGAGAACGAGGGTTTGCGCGGGCATATTCGAGGGAGCGGCAACATTAGTGCTGTTGAAGTCGCCGGACGTAGAGGTACCCCCTAGCTCTGAAGCAGGCATGATAGCAGGCACAGTTCCTGCGTCGATGTCCTCTGTTGGATCGGCAAGCTTTCCCTCTAGATTCAACAAGCCAAAGAATTTGGGTATCCAAGCTTTGAGTGTGTGCAATCCCGTGGAGGGGTCGGCGATGTCTCTGACGAACTGGTAGAAGGCAATCTCGCGCGGCAGGGCGGGTTTGAGGAGAAGTGACTCGTCTTCTGTGACGTGTACGCCCGCATGCCCGCCAATTTGTTGCGAAAGGGGCGTCGTAGGTGGGAGCGTATGTGTACGCTTTGGCTTGAGATGGGCCATCTGAATTGTTGGCGAAGCTCGGTGGTGGATGCTTTCGGAGTCGGTGGTGTGCAGCTCCGGACGAACCCTGCATGAAGCTGTGCACGGAAGCTGTCACAATGCATTCACCAGGGACAAACCAGTTGGACAAGGCGTCGATAAGATCTAGTGGATAAACGCTTAAATTCGATTAATGAAAGTATAAAGGTGGCATCATATCATGTCACAATTGTCGTGTTCTTGACTTCTTGTTACGCATCTATGTAAAATCATCAATCTATTAAGTACGTGGCTATGCCACTCGTGTGAACGAGCTCAGACCCAGATTGAGATTGCCCCCCGGAAAGAACCGACTGGTATCACCAATGATACAATTCCAGGACATAAGGGATAAGCACGGACTGTATCGCCCAAGGGCAAGTAATACATAAGGAGTCTCGACGTTCTATGTTCTAACGGATCGGCGCGAGAAATTTCAACATAGAGGGCACGCGAGGCACATAAGTCATCTTTAGGACCCCCAATCACCCCTCCCAAGCCTGTAGGAGGCACCCTGGCTCGTTCGTCACGCAGCATAAGCATCCTTTCGAATCGACTCATCCTCGCTCTTCAACGCCCAATCCCTATCGATGATGTTGTGCAGCGGGAGCCCTCTCATGAACAACGACGCCACAAATCCTACACCACTAATGGCAGCCAGGACTTGCCACAACACTCTAAGACTGCCTGCAAAGGCGACTTGGACTTCGAGCCCGGTCTGTGGAGGGAGCGTGGAGAGCTCTGGGATGAGTGCATACATAATGGCAGTCCCTTGTGGGACAGATTGGATAAATGATGCAGGAAGCCTTTTCGCGAGCTCGTTTTGGAGGACAGTGCTCCCAATGGTTATACCCCACACCTACAGTGGATGAGACACTTATGATATAACTATGAATGAGAGGGGAAATGAGATACTCACGGCAGCGAACGAGCGGAGGAACCACATGAAGGAAAGCGCAGATGCATTCTGCGTGACCGGTAAGGGTGCTTGAATGGGGTAGATAGGCATTGCATGCAGTATACTACCATGGGTTAAAGCTGGAGCATCAGGCCGAGATAAGCCCTGATCAATGAACATGGCGTACCCTGTGCCCAAGCCGAGTAGCACCAAGTACCCAGTAGATTTTCCGAGAGAGTCAGTTGCAAGGATGGTGCTCATCAGACCAAGAGCGACGATGGACAGGGTCCAACCTATCCACATCTGCGTCCGATATCGTCCGGTAGCTTTAACTGATAACCCGGCGATGATGGCTGCGGGCGCGAGCGAGGCGAACGCGAGCGTGTAGACACCGGATGCGACGGGGGATGCACCCTTGCAAGCCTGGAAGTAGACCGGGAAGAAATCTGCCAACAGGATTGTACTGAGTGAAGAAAGTCGCTTCACCGAATAAACTCACAGATGATTGCCAAAGTCACGACGGTGGTGCAGAACGTTTGTGTGTACCTGATGCGCATAAGTGGTCGCGAGAGGGGACGATTACCAACGATGCTACCTACCCACTGATGCTGGTCAAGTTGGTCATCAGGGAGAATGGCACCTGGTGTGAACAGGGTGAGATGCAATTCGGATAAAGGAAAGCACGAACGAGTGGGTGCATTGCAAGGGTTGCTTCGTAGGCGATAAAGACCACGAGACCAAGAAGGCCGAGAACCAACGGGACGAGTACCGTGGCTGAATTCCACGGCGCAGTCAAACCACACCACGTGAACCCTATCGTGTATGCGACGGTACTTGAGATAACAAGAAAGTTGCCTCTGTTAGTGGAAGTGGTCAGCGGGGCTGAGTTCACCGTGACCATTGCATTCGATCCTACATCCAGTCCATGCGCATAAACTTCTCTCGGTAATTGCCCGGGGGGGTGGGTAGATCCAATAGTAAGATGACTAACACACATGCAACACAGGAGATGGGAAGATTGAGGTCTTGTGCATCGTTTGAGTATCTCGGATATTCTGAACGAGGTTACAATACCCACAGAAAATCCAACGCCAATGTCCGTGTGCTGCGAGGCTACCCCCGATGATAGGGCCGATCGACGCAGCAAGACACCACGTACTAGGCAGAGAGTCAGAGTTGTTCCTAGTTCCTTTTATGGAGAAAGTCTCACAGTCCATATAAACCGGCGTAGAGACCACGTTCTTGAAGGGTGACGAGATCGGCCAAGATGATCCCAGTAAGAGACTGAATACCTCCTCCACCCAAACCTTGTATGGACCTGCCTACGATGAGTATAGTCATACTATTCGCGCCACCGCAGATGCCGCTGCCGAGTGCAAAGAGACCTATGGTTATCAAAATAGCAGGTCGGCGACCGAATGTCTGAGCCAGACTACCGCTCATCGGAAGGAAGGCAGTCGAAGAAAGAGCATAGGCAGAGCCGACCCAAGTGAACTGAGACGTGTTCAGAGCATTGGCGATGGTGGGGAGTGCGGTAGAGACGGAGAATAGCTCCAAGGCAGAGACAAAAAGGCATATGCACATTGAGACGAAGATAAGCCAAAACTCGAGGCCTTTCTTCGGCGGCGCTGTGTTTGACTGGCTGCTTGAAGTTGAGCAGGGCATGACGGGACTTTCCACTGATCCTGCGGCGTATAGAGGAGCAAGCATTGTAAACCAATAATTCTGCTGGGGGCTTTTTAACTGCGGGGAGTGCAAGCCTCCGTGTTTCTGCTCGGTTCACTAGATGCCCCATGACGAAACAGACGGAGTGCGAAGACCTCGTTCGGAATAAGATCGACGATTGGTGTCACAGGTCATTGATTCGTCCCACGCGAGTGCCATGTGGGAACTAGGTAGCCAAAACCACCGCAAATCCAGTGTGCAGAAGAGTACGGACCCTCTGCAGAGTAGCTCGTGTCTGGAAACCACGATCGCTCCGCTGATCGCCAATGATTCGATCTTCGGTCGTCGGGCATTTGATTGTTCAGTCATCTCAGCTACGACCCCAAATCGACGGCTTGGTGCTTGTGGTTTATAGTCATGCGATTGGTAAAGCTGGAGTGGGTCCGAGTCGGAGTTAGCCGACCGGCGACCACAAGACCATACTGTAACTTCCTTCTACCTGGGATCCAGAACCTGGCTCGAACCTTGGTTTTGATTCTTTCGAATGCGATGGCCCTCCGAGTCGCGTTTCAACTCCCGGGGCCCGGGTGCTCGAAACTCTGGCCTCCGTGTCTTCCGCCAACACAGTAATTATTCATATTCGTTCGGTATGCCACGTTGCTATCTCCGACGCCGACTGCGGGTCGCGCGACCTACTTACTATGTACATCCTTCCTTCCCTGCCGATATCTCAGGCTGTCTGATCGCAAAAACAACGCTGAAGAATGTCCAGATTTGTGCGCGCTTCCAGAGTATCGATTGCTGTGTTATGTTCAACAAACAGGGAATATTACTTATCTGAAGAAAGAAAGAAAAAACACTATTCTAGCTGTGTTTCGATGCGGTAGAATGAAACGCCAACAAATTGATCGAGTGTTCAACATGATCGCGAACCCACCACGAAAATGGACTATGTATTGAT
>JBBPRF010000701.1:0-16768 GCA_038092875.1 Lanmaoa pseudosensibilis | reverse complement strand
AAACAGGATGTGTTTGTACCTGTGTACTGTATAGTACCTATAAAAGGTATATCACAGAATGTGATAGAACGTTATAGAACAGGGGAAAGATAAGGTGAGATAGTAAGAATTGTATCCAATAGGAATAGTAGCTCTTATCAGAAGAGCACTGCTTCTTATCTATAGTGTAATATGAATAGTGTAAGCCTGAAACAACACCTGACCTATGATGTCATGGTCTAGAATATGTCATATGATGATGTTATGTGATCAGGTCCAGAATCTGGTTATGTAATAGAAGATCAGAAATAGAATACCAGATTCTCAACACTCCTCCTCACTGTTCAGATTACAATGGTTTGAACTGTAAGAGTTGAAGAGCTTTTCTTCCATCTTCAAACTTCTGTTTGCCCAAGTTCTTCATAAAGAGATCCGCAAATTGTTCATTCGTCAGAACATAGTAAAGTTTGACTTCTCCAAACTCTACAGCTTCTTGTACGAAGTTATCAGGAATACGAATGTGTTTGGTACGTCCTTCCTGTGCAGGGTTAGAAGCAAGGAATATAACGCCTTGGTTATCAATGCATAAAGGGATAGGACTGAGGTTAAATCCTAATTCTCTGTAGAGATTTTGGATCCACTGTAACTGTTTAGCGGTCTCAGTCATACCAATATATTCTGCTTCTGTGGAAGAAAGTGTCACCCGATGTTGTCGTCTACTTAGCCATGAAACAATGCCATTGCCTAAGAAGATGGCATAACCAGTGGTAGAACATAATGTTTCAACGTCACCAGCCCAATCAGTATTAGAATAAGCAACCAAACCATTTTGGTTACCTGTTGCAGAGTAATGAATGCAGAGCTCTGTGGTAGAGGAAAGATAGCACACTATATAGAGTGCCTTCTGCAAATGTTCTTCCGATGGATTGGAAGAATACTGCGACATTTTGATGACTGCATAGGCGATATCTGGTCTTGTTCCTAGCATAATGTATAACACTGATCCAATGACCAACTGATAACGACTGTGGAGTGATGGATTGGATTCAGCATCGGAAGGTCTCAGATTATATCCGGTAGGAAGAGGAACAGAGACCGGTTTACAATTCTCCTGTGAAAATCGCTTGGTGACTTTCTCCGCATAGTGGGTTTGATCAAGAGTAATTGTTTTACGTTTATGATCTTGTGTAATCCTCATACCTGGGTATTCCTTAGCTTCACCAAGATCTCTTGATTCCCATCGTTTCATGAACAATTTCTTATGTTTGAGGAGTTTGGTTTTGTTACTACCCATAAAAAGAGCATCATCAACATAAATGAGAAGAATAATGATCTTGTCACCTATAATCTTGAAATAAGTTCCAGAATCGCTAATAGATTGTCGGAAACCCATTTGTTCCAAACTCTTGTGAAGCTGCTTGTTCCACTGAAGGGTGGCTTGCTTAAGGCCATAGATTGCCTGGTGGAGTCAACAGACTTTGTTCTCCTGACCCTTAACTATGAAGCCTTCAGGTTGATCCATGTAGATTTCTTCATCTAATTCTCCGAAGAGAAAGGCAGTCTTGACATCAAGAGCTTCAATTTCCCAATCATGAAGCACTGCCAAAGATAGAAGAAGTCATAAGGTTTCAAACCTTGCTACTGGAGAGAAGGTTTCTTCATAGTCTATTCCAAAAACCTGTGTAAATCCTTTAGTGACAAATTGAGCTTTCTTTCGACTGTCAGATTTAATAGCAAATACCCATCTCCCCTTGATGGGTTGACATCCCTGAGGTAGGTCAACCAAAGTCCATACCTTGTGCTCATGAAGAGATTTGATTTCCTCTTTCATGGCATCTTTCCATAACTTCTGTTCTGATAATCCAAGTTTCAGTATGTCTCGATACTGCTTGGGAACAGATGAAGTGTCAACAGCCATGAACATGTGATGACGAATCCATGAAGAATTATACATTTGACCAAGATCATCTTGTTCATTGGTTGGTGTCTTTGGTTCTGAGGAAGTATCCATAGGTTCTGTCTCCTCCTGAATTATATCAAGACCTTGTTTGAGCGATTTCTCAATCTCTATGGGAGTTTTATTTCCATAGGCATTATCCAGTAATATCCTGGATACGGGTACTCAAGTAGATCGATGTTGTTCAACAGGTGGTCTGAAGGTAGAATGATCCTCAGTAGTAGGATGATATTGGTGAGGATGAACTCAAAATTCAGGTAGAGATTCAGATGGATTCTGACAAGGTGGTAACCAGACTCGGGGTGAAGTTCCTGAAGGAAATTCTTTCTCCTCTTCAGGAGGCGAATCTGAAACCGAGAAGCGTTTGTGATGATGAAGGTCTGTAGGAGAAGACTTAGTTCGCTTTGAGTCAGGTTTATCTCTTTTAGTACCAGGACGTATAGGAGAGGTATGATAAGATGGTGGATTGTTGTTACTAGATTCTGGTGAATCGAAGAATAGAGGAGATGGAGCATTTGGTCTCCAGGGATCCTCTTCTGATGGCTGTGACTGTTGAAATAAGCAGAAAGGTGTAAAGGTATTTCCTAATCCATGTCCAAGATCAGGAGACTGTGGCAGATTGGGATTTTGACCAGGATGTCCAATTGGATGAGGAATCGATGGTATTGGTATATGCATATCTCGAGAAGATTCCGGTTTCTCCTGAAATGGTGATTCCACGGGATCGTCGGTTGCTGTTGGGTTTTTATCTTCGACTGGAATAGGGGTTGGTCTGTCTTCTTGACTTCTGGAACAGTTAGGAAAGATATTCTCATCAAATATAGCATTCATAGAAATGAACACTCGTCTCCATGATTGTGACCAAAAACGGTAGCCTTTGGTGTTAGGTTTATATCTGATGAAAATCATCTCCTCAGATTTGGAAGACAATTTATCCTTCCTTTGTTCTGGTGGGATAAAGACGTAAGCAAGAGTGCCAAATATCCTGAAGTATGAAACATCAGGTTTATCTCCATTGAACTGTTCAATGGGTGTTTTCCACTGATGACGATGCATTGGTTGGCAGTTATAAATATGCAATGCCGTTTCAACAGCATCTTGCCAAAAAGACTTCGGAAGACATGCGTGTTGCCGAATAGCTTCAGCTTTCTTGAGAAGAGTTCAATTGAACCTCTCAGCTCATCCATTCTGCTGAGGAGTATAGGGAACAGAGGTCTGGTGCGTAACACCGCTGGAAGAGAAGAATGGTTGAAGTTCCTTCCCCAGATATTCCCCTCCTCAGTCAGAATGTACAGAGGTGAGCGAATGACCAGTAAAGGTCTGAGCCCATGACACCATGTTCTTGAAGTGCTGAGTGACAGTATCTTTGTTATGGATGAACGCAACAAGCACATAACCAGAGTAATCGTCAATAAAAGTCAGAATGTATCGTGCACGAGAACATGGTTTGACAGGCATCGGACCAACGAGATCTGTATGAACCAGTCCTAAAGGACATGTGGCACGTTTCTAAGAGGAAACAAATGGCCTATCATGCATCTTCCCTAGGGCACAGCCCTTACAGGGAGAATCGTCAATACCAGACAAATTAATTGGAGGGACACCTTTAACCATCTTGTTGGCTTGACGTAATGCATTCTTTGAAGGATGACCCATCCTTTGATGCCATAGATGATAAGAATCATCAGATCCTGACAAAAAGGAGATTAGACCATTCATCGGAGTAATCGATCGTGACTGAATCCAATGAAGGTTATTACTTGGACACAAGGCAGATGCCTGCATGACCAAGTCTCCTTTTGTGTTCCAGATACTGGACATCTTGCTATCAATCTCACATCTATAGCCTTGGCTTGTGAGCAAGGAAATTGATATGAGGCTGTGAGTGGCATTTGGAGTATACCATACTTCCTGTAACACTATCGGTTTCCTCATAGAACCGTCTTGCTGTATGATGACCTTGCCAGGACCGTACATGGGAATCTTCTGTCCACTTGCAACCTTAGCATAGTGGACCCTAGATCCAATGTGAGAGAAATCATCTTCGAAAGGTAAAAGATGATCGGTACAACCACTGTCAAACATCCAGTGGTTTCTGGCAAAGTCTGAGTCAGAATCTCCTCCTAGCGTGACAGTGCCGTGATAATAGTCAAGCATATCGTCATTGTCATAACCGTCTAGTACAGCGTTACTGCAGTACTGCAACTGTGGTCCTATGTACTGTGGTTGTTCCACGGGTAGCTCTCCAATAGGAGGCACAGGGAGCCAGGTTGTTGCATGATCAATGTGATCTATATTCCCAAATGATGAAGTATTAGAAACAAGTCCACCGAGTGACAAAGTCTTCTTCTTCTTCTTCTCTCTCCTTTTCCCCTTGAACGTGGTTAAAGACTTCTCAGAAGGGGGATTCTCCAAAGAAGTCCCTTCGAAAGGGCGCAGTAGAAGGTCCAGCCATATCCGTGTTCATACCATTATCCTCTTCCATCTGCCATCCTGGATCTGCAATGATGCTGCTGGATTCTTCCATCTCGAAGTCGTTTTTGATATGATCCGTGAATCTAAGGGTAGGATCAAAGAATTCTTCTTCGGCAGGTTCTTCCTGTATGACTTCATTGGCAAAGCCAATAACCTCATTAGCTCTATCTTTTCCCTTATCCTGCTTCCGCTTCTGAGCCCACACTTTGTTCTGTTTACCATTCGGCTTGTTAGACCGACTCGGACCCTTCTTTTTCTGAGAAGGTCAGGCAGATTGCTGCTGCTGGTAGGGTTGGTAACCGCTACCCTGACCTTGATATGGCGTCCTCTGGTAAGAGGGATTCTGGTTCCTCCATTGATTTTGCTGTGGAGGACCGCACCATATTACAGCAATTCTGTTAGCAGAACTATCTTCGGATTCCAGATTGGAGATCCATTAAGTGAGAGGCTTGGAATGGTGGGTGAAGCGAAGGTTGACTTCGGACAATATACGCTTGGTAATGATGTTCATATTGAAATCGGCTTCTGCAACAGTAGCAGTAAGGGTAGAGGATAAAGTGTGAAAATCATCAGGAAGTAGAGTGAGCAATAGCATCACCCTAAAGTTCTGAGGAAGATTGAGACCAGTGGCTTGAAGCTGTGCGAACAGCTGAGTGACATGGCTAATGTCTTGAGTAGCAGACTTGATGTGGATACGACAGCGAGTGATGGTGTGGAAGAGTTGAAATTGGCCAGTGAGACCAGCGGTACCAAAGAGGCTAGCAAGCTTGTCCCATAACCCTTTGGCAAGGGATACGGGGGTAGCTGGAGCTGCCCAGTCCTCCTGGACATGACTGATCAGTGAGTCATCAATGGTAGAGGTGATGAAACCATTGATTCGCTTATCTAGTAGCTTCCACTTAGCTTCATCAGCAGCGTTAGCCATATTAGCAAAGAGCAAGGTTCCATCGATCATGCCCCAGACAGAGTACATCTGAAGGGTGGAGCGAAGTTGAATGACCCAGGTTTGGTAGTTGGACTGGCCAACAAGGACAGGGATATGACCCATGGTAGTGGAATCGATCTTGAGTTCGGTGGAAGTGGGAAGAGCGGCCATTGTGATAGACTAGAGGAGATCTGCAAAAATGTCATCAGTAAAGAACAATTCATAAACCAATGAGATAAAGGAATAGGAAGTAGGAGTGAATAAAGTTCCCAAGCCCATTGTCAAACTTTTCTTACGATACTGTTTTCCTTTTCCAGACTTTCTGAGCCAATGTTTCCAACAATTATCCTTTGTGAGACATCTAGACGATAAATGTGTATTTCTCGATCCACTAGGAATTGGCAAGTGGGCAAATGATTCAAAAGACTCGAACCATAAACTCACAAAATAATGCAGATTCCCAACATAGACATTGGAAATAAAGCCCTCTTGTACACAGATATCTAAATCATCGCAAGAATGATAAGGGTAAGTATGGTCAGAGAAACCATTAAACTCTAGAAAATTGTCATATAGGAATGGAAAATCAAAATGGTATACATAGGAGAAACCAAGAGGAAGTGGCCAAGCAGGAGGAAAAGGCATATTGTAAAGGAGTCTAAGACTGCTTGCGAATCCTTCTGACGCATTCACCTTCCTCTGCAGCTCTTCGATGTATTCTTCGTCTAGCTCTCTGCGCAACTCCGTCATATATGGCGTCAAGCTCATCTTGAGTGCAAGCGGATTTGATGAGACACTGTAAGTGACATTGTGAGCGAAGCTTAGGATCAGAGCAGGAGAGGCAACGGAAGTGAGAGTCGGAAGCCCAGTTCCAGTCAACTTGGAGTTGATGGTAGAGGTATAGTGGCCATCCTTGATCAATATGATCCTGAGAATAAGGAAACACCCAGTTGGGTTCAAGTGACTTTTCGAGTTTCTGATGGATAAGTGATGGCATGAGGTGATGACGACGAATAATTTCAAGACCTTGGAAATGAACATAGGCACCAGGGGTGGAGCGATAAGTCTCAGATGGGAAAGCCCATCTGGCACCCTCATAGGCAGACGCAAGAGTCTCATCTTTGAACATGAATGAGTTAATAGAATGGTCCTTGACCACTTGTGACTCGCATGGTAAAATCCTGAAAGGAGTTACCACATGGCTCGCTCTATGAGCCTCTTCAAGACTGAGGGTCCTGTGAGTGTGACTCTGCCAAATTGGCGCTGCCTTCTTCGTCGTCTTCAAATGTCTGAATGTTCAGACACTGCAGGATGGACACCAAAGTCCTTAGCATCTGGAAGGTGGTAAATGTCCAGGATAGATGAAGACCGTTGTTCCCAGGTGCTGGGTCTTCCCCGGACTGTTTGTCCTCCAGATACACAACCTCCTCTAGGTTGGGATCATGCGCTGTCAGAAACGTGAAGTTGTCCTTGTTGACTGTGAAGGTATTGTAATCGACTGGGTAGGCTAGGACCGGCATTTTGAGGACGTGAGTACGGAGGTGGTGGAGGGACGGGTGAAGGTGATGAAGAGGAGGAAAGTTGTGGAATGTCTTCTTCATCCAACTCGGGAAAGTTTTCAAGGTCTCCGCAAATACAATGCGGAAGCGGAGGTGGAGAGGGATGGAGTTGGAGAGAAGTGGGAACGACTTGTAGAAAGGTGAAGGGTCTTCACTGGTAGTCCTTGAAGTCCTCTGGTAACTCTTAAAGGTTTCTCAAGATGGTATAGCCGATCTCAGGATGTTGACAATATTCACCTTGCTCAAGGGAGCGACGGCAAATAGGGCAGGGAAGTTGAAGTGGTATACTATTGGGATTGGAAGGAGGTGGGATCGGATGGTTTACCTTGTGCAACAATTCTGTGTGAAGCACAGCGCGCAATGAGTATCACGCGTTACCAATCCAATTAGTGAATTGCAAATGAAAGTTATCAAGCTCATGCTTGAATAGCAGTTCACCATTCTCCACAATGACCTCAACCATGTTTCCATGAGTCAAGATCTCGCTGCCAACCACAATATAACCAAATGCGGATGCCATCATCAACAATAAAGTTGAGAGTCCAGTAATCAACCAAGAACCCATGCGCATGATGTTAGATGGCATTGGTGAATTCAAAAGACAAATGTCAAAGTGTCAATGCAGGGCTCATAATCTATTGGAAGTAAAACCTTCCAATAGCATAGGGACAAGAGGGGATGAACACTTGATGGGAGGCTCACCAAGTATTGAGGGTAATTGGTTGATAGTTCAAGTGAGAAGCTTGGAGGTGTGCTTCTGATGTGGATGTGGAACAGGAATGAAGAGACGATTCTTCATTAGAGGGAGAAGGGCAGTAAGACCCTCCTTATATACAAACAGGATGTGTTTGTACCTGTGTACTGTATAGTACCTATAAAAGGTATATCACAGAATGTGATAGAACGTTATAGAACAGGGGAAAGATAAGGTGAGATAGTAAGAATTGTATCCAATAGGAATAATAGCTCTTATCAGAAGAGCACTGCTTCTTATCTATAGTGTAATATGAATAGCGTAAGCCTGAAACAACACCTGACCTATGATGTCATGGTCTAGAATATGTCATATGATAATGTTATGTGATCAGGCCCAGAATCTGGTTATGTAATAGAAGATCAGAAATAGAATACCAGATTCTCAACAATACCCTTACTCACTATTTTTCATGGCCTGGTGTCACCAAAGATGTTAAAACCTATGTAGATAGCTGCCAAGTGTGTGCCCTCATGAAGGGTAAGCAAAAGGCACCAGCAGGAAAACTCCTTCCTCTCCCCATCGCAAAGTGACCATGGGAAGATCTTTTGGTAGATTTCATCATGGGACTTCCTGAATCATGTTTTTTTACCACCATTTGTGTTGTCGTTGATCAATTCTCTAAAGAAGTTGTATTTATTCCCACCTATGATACCTGTTCCTCTTCGGACCTAGCTATCTTATTCAGGAATCACATTTGGTGTACCCATGGACTACCCTCCATGCTTGTTTCCGATCGTGGTCCCCAGTTCATCTCCGCATTTACCAAAGAGCTGTGCAAGCTCCTCAGTATCTCTCAAAGGATTTCCACAGCCTATCATCCCCAAACTGATGGCCAAACAGAGCGTGTCAATAGATATTTAGAACAATATCTCCGTGCTTACATAGGAAAGAAGCAAAATGAATGGGCGGACTGGCTCAAAATGGCCCAATTCTCCCACAATAATATGCTTACTACCACCACTGGAACAATTCCCTTTAACGTCACTCAGAACTACACACCTCGCATGGGTTTCAAAGGGAAATTGGCAGGTTTCACCGGAGATATGGGTTGTTCTTACAAGGAGATAGAATTGGCTTTAAAAGCTACTAGAGACAGAATGATTGCTTCAGCCGAGAAGAATCATTCAGAAGCACCGGAGTATTCTGTTGGTTAGCAGGTCTGGCTTTCCACAGATAAGCTCAAACTTCCATACACAGCGAAAAAGCTCACACAAAAATGGATTGGCCCGTACGCTATCACCGCTGTCCTTCCTAATGCCATCACGCTTAAACTGCCCAACTTCATCCACATCCATCCCATGGTTAATATCTCGTGTGTCAAACCTTATCAGGAAACCTTAGCTGGACAGCCCAAAGTCCATCCTGAAGCAATTGAGGTAGACCAAGAGGGAGAAGAGCAGTTTGAGATCAAATACCTAGCCGCATCACATCTCCACAGCCGGAAGTTGGAATATCTTGTCCATTGGAAGGGTTACAATGAAACCAATCGCACGTGGGAATCGGCCAACATCATTCACACAGTGCCACAGGCAGTTGCCGATGTTCACAAGAAAAACCCTTCTGCTCCTTGCAAACTCCGTGGACTTACTGTCTCTGCATTCAACTCCTTATTCTCTCCTTATGAAAACTTCACGACCACTGAGCCTTCCGTGACTCGCCTGGAATTCGAGTCTTAAAAAGGGGGTAGTGTTATAATATGAATATTTTCAAACTTTTTGAACTTATCATTTCACCTTTACCAGTCACGTGATTAGTGCATGTGGTCGTGAGAAACAATCACATGACCATGGCCTAGACCTGATCACGTGACATGCCTCATGGTTTTAATCTCCGTATCTTTCACACCTTATCTATTCCCACAGTCATTTCCATTCTTTGTCTCATGCTGTCATTCATATGGACACTTTTTTCATCATACCTTACTTAGTAATTTATCTCACACATAGCATGGTCTGTGTGCAATCCTGCAACATATATAAACTAGACACATACAACTGGATTCCCCAGTCTAATCCACTTTGTTTACCACCTTCTAGTCATTGCCTGGTGTACATCCACCTTGTAGGCTGGTGTTGAATGTGGGTGAAAGCTCCACAAATCCTTTGTGCCAGAAGTCGTGTACTCTGAAAGACGTGTCCTGAGCCTTGTGGTTTGTCGTTCGCGATAGATCATAACACGAATTAGTTGCTTAAAATGATTGAATCCATATTTCGAGTATTCATGGAAAATCCTAAGTGGCTTACAGTAGTGTGTGGCAAATTGGAAGCCTAATGATATAATTATACTTATATTTCAAGTTGATTGAATCTCGGATGCAATAGCTTTAGATAAGCTCCCAATTTGGCAGTCTTGGAACTCAGATATAGAATTTTCCGACATGGTATAATCATCAATTCCAATGATCAATGTGAACATGTTCTGTTTGGACCTGCCAGAATGATCAACTATCAAACACATGTTGGTGAAGGATGATGCACAGCTTAAAAGGCGCTAGAGGAAGTGATACAGTTGGCTGTATGACATCATTACATGGCAGGTTAAGTAGTGCAGGAATCCATACAGATACAGGTGAGGTTCTTGGTTGGAGGAATTTGGTTGGGTCAGGAATCATGCATGGGCTCATACAAATTGTCAGGACTTGCGGTTTTCTGGTTACATGCATCACTGAAAGTGCTTCACCTTTATAATGGAATATAATCCATTACACCTCAATTTTACTTCATTGTTTCATGCTCAGTGATAGAATATAATCCATTATAAAGGTGAAGCACTTTCAGTGATGTGATCCAACAGAGGATGGAGATGTGTGATTGACACCTGCATGATATGAGTGACTTGAAAGCATGGTGAAAGTTATAATAAGTCAAGGCACATATGAGGAACTTCCATATGGTAGAAGAAATACAGCAGACTTCTAAAGAAACTGAAAGACCCCCAGCTGTGCCACTTGGGAACAGCTGTGACTGGGAGAACTGAGACATTGAGCTTTATGACATTCCCTGGGCCTAACTCTGTATCGATAAACAAGTCACAGTGTGGTATAAAAGCTGCCACCATGGCTCCATCTATGACATGCTTGCTTTTGATTGTTTGGTTTAAAAGAATATGAGTTTGGATGAATGTTTCACGTACTACATGCACATCACAAGGGTTGAACAACCGCTGTGGAATCTCTTCTTTGATGAGAAACGTAGATAACATGCAGATCATGCCTTGTTTCTGTAACAAAAAGTTGCTCTGTATTTCATTGTACACTCTAAACACCCCCACCAAGCATAAGCATCTTACCAGTACATACAACACTCAGACTAGTCTGGTGACCAGACTGTACCAGATGTATGAGGCAAACAATGTCATGAACACAATGCCAAAATGTGACAAACATGATCCACCTCAATGCATCAGTGCCCCTCTAGGCTTTTGCAATGACTCTGCAATACCCAGGAATGTCTCTGCAAGTTGGACCTAGTGTGGTGCAAATTGAAAATTGGTTAGTATGCTTGAAAGCCTAGAAACCATGAGACATGAACACACACCATATCGAGCGCTTGGATATATGATGAGAGGATGGTCACAGCAGCCAGTGCCAGTGGATCCCTTGGCACATTATTTTGTGCATTGTGCACAATGTTGGCCATGCGACACAGGTACATCGAAGAACCATCCGGACTAAATGACACAGCATGGAATGACATTTCTTTTCTGTGTTCGTAAAAGAGATCACCTGTTAGCCCAAATGACCTGTAGTGTGTGAATGACAATGATTTACCCAAGTTGGATGACTGTGTGGCACAAATCTTGCATGATGTCGTCTCTGATACTACATTCACTGTTGAAAAGGAAAATGATGACTGGGAATCTGTACCAGTAGGGGTTTCTGCTGTTTAAAGGAAGGGAGTGAACAAAGACATGATGTTTATCTTTCCGTGCTCCAGCCTTGCTCCATGATTGTTTGTGCTTGTCCAATCATGAGACTAAAGTTTGTGCCACCATCAGCATCAAAACCGAGGAGAGCGTCTAACAACTGATCTGGTGTGCTCGAAAAATCATTTACAATTGGGGTTGAGACATGATGGTCAAACAGGATCACACTGTATGTGTCCCGTCGTGCAGCATTCAAGCTCATAATTGCTGCTGCACGTGCTGTCCAGAAACTATGCAGTGATGAAAGCACAGCACCATATTGATTATCTGAGTGAGCACTGATTCGAGGGGTTGCTGGCATATTAGGGAGTGGCTTTTGATCATCCATATCCATTGAACCAGCACTATTCATATGAGCATGATGATGAGTAATCTACCCTAGACCGACTGAACAGAATGTACTGATCAGCAACAAAGATCCTGTTAAAATCAAATCAAATCGATTTCTCAGACCATACATGCAGATGGATGGACTCACACATGGAAGGCTTGTTGCATCACAACCAGGTTTCTGCATGGGAATTGATGCCTGTCCTGTGAGATGTAACCTAGCCCTGTGAGAGTGGTGTTGGGGTTCAATGGCGCATGAAAAAGGGGCAAGATGCAGTAAGAAGGTATAGCTCCACCTCCACCAGCAGCCATGTGTTTGGGACCTATCAATTATGTTCATGAGAAGACCACAGGTTGCAAAACAACCTGGGAGACTCACATACCTCCACACATGGCGTCACTATCAACGTGTCAACCATCGATCATCCCAAAAAGAAAAATGGAAACAAAAACATACCATTTCCCAAAGTTAGCTTGCTCTTCTCTCAAGTATGGGTCCTTGAAACCTGTCCAAGGATGATCAGCCAATGCAAACGTGTTCAAATCTCACTCACCACCCCACTTCCAGAACAGGCCATGCATGAGCACATTCTTTGCTCAATCAGGATCAGGCTGGATCTTCCTCATCAGGTGCTGCAGCTCCTTATTGCCAGTACACACTGCCTCGTTGTCTGCATGACAAGAGTCAATGTGGACGTGCCACCCCATTTCCAAGCAAACGAGGTTACACATCATAGGTGCACCTTTGTCATTGGTGGAGAACTTATGACCTTTGATTTCTAGCGGTACATCATCTGGCCCATCCACAGTCCAGCAGGTATGCGACATGGAGCCATGGCATGTCTTGTGCTCTTGTTGTGGATGACCTTTGAATGAGTCATTAGCGCATGGTAGAATCCCAGATCCAAGCATATAACTTACCAAGAGGTAATGTACAAAAGTAACTGCAGTTGTCACATCTAGAAGACTGAGGGAAAGAAGTAGGTACAGAACATTTGACAACCATACCTCACTTGGCAAAAATGAATGACTTTCTTGTCCAGGCTGTGGTTATGAGGTCCCTTGTGGTTCATAGCACCTGGCGGGATCGGTTTAATGCATTTCAAGTGTTTCACAACTGTCATGCTGGGTCATTGTCAGATCTATGTAAGAAGGGATCCAAAAACTCAAACGAACCCTGAAAATACTGCAAGAAGGATTGGTATCAGAGCAGATGTTTGAGATTGGACAACATACCTTGGTATATTGGAACATTTCATTTCTGCCCATGAATGTCACCTCAATAGAGTGTGGTGCTGTTTCGATTTCACATATACCTGGAGCAGCACAAACAGCAGTACATAAATGTTCTTGTCTATAGTTCAACATGAGGGACAAATGTTACAGCTGCTTCAGTATGATAAAATGTTCCTCATCAGAATTGTTATGATTCATCCTGGACTACCTTTTCTTCCTTAATCTTCCTAGCTATACGCTGTATTACTACGAGTCGATTGTTTGACTCTCACCTTGTACGCTTTCTTCTCCTAATCTGTCTCATGTGATCTTATCCAGTTGGCAATTGCTGTTTCTCTCACATGACTCTGCAGTCATGATGCCATCAACTGCGCTTTGATTTTCCAATTCATTTCATTTGTAATACTAATGACGCATCGCCTTCTCATTGGCTCTCCATATCGTACGACGCATCATCACTATTCCCTTACCATTTCTAGTTACTCTTTCTCATGGTCCGTGCACGGATCCCTTACATATAAATACCTGTGCTCTCACAGCAGAGATCCTTAGCTTAGACCTCCCTTGTCTTACCCTAGCATCTCTGCAATCGACAAGGTCCATGTCCCTTAGTCCCTTCGTCTCTGTTGCCCATTGCCCACTACATGTTTGCCTTTGCAACCATAGATCCCTTGAATCTGAGGATGGTTGGTATTGCCTTTGATGCAACTGTACTCCGTGCCTAGTTGTCACCTCGCGCTCAATCACTGGATAACTCACTTCGCCACTCAACCACTTAACGCGTCAGTGGATTCCCCTGCGCCATGTGATTGCTTATGCATCCGTGGAATACACCCAAACCCTTGACACTTAGGACCTCCCTATGCCTTCAAGGGCTATGTCCAATCCTACCCAGGTCGAGCGTAACAGGAATGATCAATGACCTTTTTTTCTATTAGAATTAAGTCAATACCTCAAATGAAAGGACATATATTTGCACACACGTCCAAACACCCTTGCCTTCCAGAAAATCTACATGGTTTCCTGCACAGATGTTGATTCATGACGCATCTACAAAGAAACCTATGTTGCTGTGTGCTCAGCCGAAGTAACGAACACATACATGTGCTTCCCTGTGTGACCCACACTATCACAATGTACTCAATGTGAGAGACCCACCATTGCAATCCAGACATCACTCACCTCATCATACATGGCCAATACTCCACCAACTCAAGTGCCAAACAGAAATCACACTCATGCACGCACACATGGTCAGGCTGACAGTCATGCGCACCCTTGTGTGCCTGACTCTGTACACAGTGCAGCTGACAGCCCACACACGTCAACCCACAGAGCTGGACGCTACCCCTCAAGTCTATGATCGAATTCTCAAAGTGATGCTTCAGCTCATCGATCCGCGTGTGGCTCTAACCACTGCCACCCACTGCCTGGAATCACAACAGGTTCTGGTCTAGCCATTTGCATACATGGGCAATCTGCAGATTCATGATTGTCTCGAGATGCTGGATCAAACCTGTGATCTATTCATCTTCGGGTGTGTATTGGCGGGATGGATGGTCCTCCCAGGCTGTCAGCATGCGTTCATGGGTAACAAATTGATTGCCACCACTGCCAATGAAGAGTTGGTAGGGTGTATCTGGCATGTCCACTGGTATGTCTGTATTCAGATTCTACGCCAACAAAGTCAGTGTCATAACCAACACAGGGAGTAGGTCATGGAGGCAGGTTCACCTTCAGAGGCTTGCGCTCTGGGTTGATCTCTGCATATCCAAAGGCAAGCGCATTAGCAAGTAGCATCGAAATCAGTTGTGCACGATGGGACACTGTGGTTTCTAAACACAAAGCTCATCACATAGTCTAGCCAAGAAAAACACTTGCATTCTTACAAGACATATGTAGCACCCCAATCATTCACCTTAAACATGTCCATGGGTCAGCAGGGCATATAATATCCTTGTCCAAGGAATCCTCTCACCTTCAATTTGGCCATTAACATCTTCATCAAGTGTAAAAACCCCCCTGCTGACTGATGTGTGACCACCTGCTGATCCAACCGTCACTTCACCAAAGAGAACAGCTTGTAAAACTCCTTTGACTGGATGACTGGCCTATGAAGGGGACCAATGAGTCGTAAATTTCATGAATCATGGATTTGTTCAAATCTGCCAGGTCCTTACCATGGAATGATATTCAGTTTCACGGCATGCAGTCAAGAAATGAAATTGGCCTCTTGCTCATCTTGCATGATCTGTTGGAACTTGAGAGAAAACCTAGGAATGAACAGCACCTATCATGAGCTGCTCTGAACAAAAACATGTTGAAGGACCATCACCCACTCTTTTGTGATCTTGGCCTTGTTTGAGTTGATGATGTCCTACATCAAAAAGAAAACACACCTTAAAAAAATCCTTCCAATACAGCCAACTGCAGCAGACAAACCTTGATGATGATGACCAGTGTCAACTGGAATAATAACAGATTCGCCTTGGGATCCAACACTGTGGAACTCAACTGGAACAACTGAAAGAGCCCAGTAATATCTCAACTGAGTGCAAAGTTATTGTGGAACAGTACCTGCAACATGTAACATCAATAATCAATGTCTCTACCACCTCCCGATCCACATGACTTTATCCTGCTTACCAAGTTTGAAATGGCAGTGTTGAACAAAACAAGTAATGTATCCTCTTGAGCAGACTGTTACATGAAGCATATGACAATGGGAATACTCCTAAGGAGTAGCACTAGACAGGCGATACTCATGAAGAGACCGACGTCCACTAGTCTATAGGAATAAGGAGTTCAAAGGACAAGGGAAGTCAAGTGAGGATTGACTTAGGGCACAAGATTCGAGGTGGTTTAAGATAATGCTTGTATTGCATAGATCAAGAATAGGGAATACAAATGTGAGACATATAGTTTATATAACGTGGACCAGTGCACACGGGCCAAGAGATACAAAAGATGTAAATGGAAAGGAATATCGTAGAAGTATGTGGAAGGCGGGGAAGACTAGCCGTTGTGGGAGAAACGGCAGAGGAGATATAAGTCTGATGATAAGATCAGTGAAAGAGAGGAAAGAAGTATGGTGAGGCAGTGTTCATGAGTAAGAGATAAGTGGCATAAGGTCGGCTAGGGGTGCCTCTCCAAGTCATGCAAGTACTGCATATAAGGAAGAGTAGAATGCAAGAAGAAAGGAGGAAAATTGTAACATTACCCCTGTTAAACAATTGAGCCCCTGGCTCAAGAATCAGACCTCCTATCCTCCAAAACTCAGACTCCTGGGAGCAAAGGTCCTCCGTAGATTGCCAGTGACTGAGAGGCGGATAAATGTTCGTGTGGACAGTCACGAATGAGGTGGCTAGGCAAATTACAGTGACTTCAAAAAGTGTTCCAATCCTTAACCCCAAACCAGGGCGCGAAGTGCCCCACAATCACTCATGGAAATTTCACTTAGCTTTGGTGGAGACAAATAATGTACAAACCCCTGGCTACAAATCATGTCACTGGGGCATGTGATCCAGATCAGGGGCTATTGAGATACACCACTTTTAAGACAGCAACACCATTGGAACAGTTTTTGGACTTTGATAATAATATGGGTATTGGGTATATATTAGTAC
>JBBPRF010000700.1:0-16797 GCA_038092875.1 Lanmaoa pseudosensibilis | reverse complement strand
GGGAATTTCACTTTGCTTTGGTGGGAACAAATAAAGTACAAACCCTGAGCTACAACTTTGTCCCCAGGGCCATGTGCTTCCACTTACATACTGCAAAGATACAGCCATTTCAAAACATCAATACCATTGCAACAGTTTTGCACCCTTTGCTCATTACATTGAAATCAAGTGTTATTTGGTTATGTTTGGTCATACAAACAAACATACACATATTAGAACCATGTCTGAGTTTAAAATAGTTCATATGCATCTTTGTTTCCAACCACAACCATCATGAGAACCATTTCTTCTACTCAAAAACAAACCATCCTCTCTATGCTTCATGCTGGCCAATCTGCTCACTCTATTGCATCCACTACTGGTCTTAATGTATCTACCATATCCAGATTACGCTCCAAAGAGTGTTCTGAGCTCCAAAAAGCTACTGGAGGTTGTCCATCCAAGCTTTCCTCTGCCAATATTGTTACAAACTTTCCCTTTGGCATTGACAAGAACCATTTCCCTTTTTGCTTTTCTCTCATGCGACTCAACTTGGACTTCACCTATAACCTTTTTGATAGCTTGGTTCTTGAGTACTGATTTCCCCTTTAAAGCCCTTCAAACAGACAGCCTCTTTCCTTTAAAGGGTATTCCCTTTCACGGACTCCCTTCATTTCCCCTTCTAGTAGTTTGCTGTGGCACACCACTTGGTCCATGCTCCATAGCTGACCCTATAAATACACTGCCCTTGTACTACTATCCCTCAGCTAGTTCTACGCAATCCAATGTAGTTTCTAGTCTTCCAGCCTTTTTGATTACAATCTTAAGTGCTGAGATTCCTATTTGCTCTATGAGACTTTGACCTACTCCTATAAGTGGTCGCTATAGCTAGAAGCTACGCTCCAGCATAACAAAAGAACTAGCTCATCCTTGCACCTCTGCTATTTAGCAGAAGCACGGACCCTTGCCCAACATTTCCAGAGTTGGCAGAAGAGGCTATTGTATAGATTTGCCTGAACCAGAAGAACCCCTTGGGATTGAGCCACCCAGAGATGAAACCCTTGACACCCCTTGAGCAAACTCTCCAGCACCTGTAGATGTGGAGATGGCAGATATCCCAGCTAGAAAAACCGAGTTGAAAGCCGGTCTCCCTGACAACTTCTCTGGGGACCTGAATGATGCATCTAGATGGATCTTGGCCATGGCGGCCCATTTGAAGATGAATGAAACCCTCTATAGTGATGACGCTAAACTCCTCATCTCCCTGAGTAAGATGAGCAAGGGATGAGGAAGAGACTTCTCCGAAGAATGGTACTTGAAACTTGCAGACGAAGAAATCAAAAAGGACGACAAAACATTCACCAAGATGGTGGAAGACTTTAGGAAAATCTTTTTTCCCTACAATGTAGCTGCCAAAGCAAGAGTTGAGCTGGGAAACCTCAGAAAAAACTACTGAGACAAAAAAATGGATTTGAGAAGTATGTCTCGGAATTCCAAATCTTAGCAGCTAAGTCTGGCTTCAAAGATAAGAACGCACTCATTGAATGGTTTATTTAGGGCTTGGACTCCAAACTCTCTGAGCAGGTCCTCTCCATGGAAACTGTTCCTTCCACCTTAAGGGATTGGATTGCCAAGGCCACCCAATTCCACACCAACTTCTGCTGCATCTCTGATCTCCAAGACAAGAGGACCTTTCTCCCATTCTTCCACTCATCTTCCTCCCACAGAGACCCTAATGCCATGGATGTCAACGCTGTCAGACTCTCCCCTGTAGAAAGGGTAAGACATATGAGGGAAAACCATTGCTTCATTTGCCACAAAGTAGGTTGCAGAACCACCAACCATCTTTCTTGCCCTAACAAACCATCCACCTCCACCACTCCTCCCACCCAACCCACTGCTCAGATCAGAATGGCAAAAACCTTTCCTATCGACTCCTACATAAAGGAACTGGACAACAGGAAAGTCTCCAAGAAAGACATCTTTAAAGTTCTTAAAACTTGTTTTGAAGAAGAGAAAGAGGCTCCAGTTGAGGAGAAAGCTGTGGCATCCACTAAAATAGAGGAAGTCAAGGATTTTTGAAAGGGAGGAAAGTAATGATGTCTTCTCCTCCACAAGTTATTGCTCCTGTAATAGTATCAGACTGTAAAGCCCCAGAAATCCAAATCCCCATTTCTATTTTTCCAAGGAAAGGAGCATAAATTGTTGACACTTTCGCCCTCATCAATAGCAGAGCCACTGGGTGCTTCATTGACTGAGATCTCATCCTAAAAAGACATTACCCTCAGACTCACCTTCTCAAACCCCTCTGAGCACAAAACATAGATGGAACACACAACCAAGGGGGAGTCATCCATCACAAAGTCTCCCTTTTCATCCATATAGCCGAAATCCAATGAAAACAAGATTTCTATGTTCTAAATTGCAGAAAAGAAAATATAATCCTAGAATTACCCTGGTTAAGGGAGGTTAACCCTACCATAGATTGGACAACTGGAAAAGTACACATCCCAGACCATTTTACCAAACCACACCACAACTCCCCCTGATCAATCTCCCAATGATACCTAGTACACTACCTAGACCTCGACCCTGATCGCAAAACATTGCGGCTTTGGCAAAAGCATAACTCTCACTCACTTCATAAAACCACCATTGCCACTGAACTTGCACAAAAAGAAGAAAGAAAGAAGAGCAAGTTACCTGCTCCATATTCCTTTTTCAATGACATTTTTGAAAAGAAAACCATAGATGAGCTCCCCCCCTCTCAAACTTTTGACCATGCCATTGAACTCAACAAGGACTTCCTCCCGAAGGTGGCAAAAGCCTACACCCTAAACCCTAAGGAGACTGAAGCTTGCTGAGCTTTTATAAACAAACACCTTGCCTCAGGAAAGATTACCCCATCAAAATCCCCACAAGCTGCTCCCTTCTTCTTCATACTGAAGAAAGACAGTTCATTACGTTCTTGCCAGGATTACAGATATATCAACTCCTTTACTATCAAAAATGCTTACCTGCTCCCGTTGATCTCTGACCTGATGGACAAGCTCAAGGAATTAAAAATCTTTACCAAAATGAACATCAGATGGAAATATAACAATGTCCTTATATGACCTGAAGATTGTTGGAAAGCTGCATTCATTACTCCCTTTGGTCTCTTTGAACCAACTATAATGTTCTTCAGATTATGCAGCTTCCCTTCCACCTTCCAAACCCTGATGGACCACACCTTTGCTGACATGATAGCAGAAGGATGGCTTGTCATCTACATGGACAACATCCTCATCCACTCCAACGACAAAACCTTACACCAAGAACAAACTTGGAAAGTCCTCCAATGGCTCAGAGAGCACAAACTTTTCCTAAAGTTGGAAAAATGCTTCTTCAATGTTGATGAGGTGGAGTATCTCGGAATAATTGTATGAGAAGGACAGGTAAAGATGGACTCCACCAAACTAAAGGCCATCGATGAATGGAAACCCCCTACCTCAGTAAAAGGAGTACAGTCCTTCATCGGATTCTGTAACTTCTACTGAAGATTTATTCCAGACTTCTCAAGTGTAGCCCCACCTCTCCATGACCTCACCAAGAAAAACGCCAAGTGGGAGTGGGAAACCCCCCAACAAAATGCCTTCACCACCATCAAAGAAGCATTTACCTGCCACCCCATACTTCTCATGCCCAATACACTCAAATTGTTCTTTGTCATGACTGATGCTTTCCTGACTGCCACCAGAGTGGTTCTTATGCAGAAAGATGAGAATGGAGATTTACATCCCTGTGCCTTCCTTTCAAAAACCCTATTCACTGCTGAACGAAATTATGACATCTATGACAGAGAACTCCTCGCTGTAATCCATGCCCTAGAAGAATGGCAACATTACCTCCAAGGTACCTCTTTTCCTGTCTCTGTCATCACCAACCACAAAAACCTGTCCTACTTCAAACAACCCCATAAGCTATTCTGACGACAAGTCCGGTGGATGTTATTCCTCCAAGATTTTGACATCTCCTACCAGACTACCCCTGGATCACAGATGGGCCCCGCTGACACCCTTTCCCGACAAGACCGAGTAGATACTTCCAATGACAACCAAGAAGTCACCCTTCTTCCCCCTTTCCTGTTTATCAATACCATTGACATCACTATCTTGGAGAAAATAGTGCAATCTTTCCTGTCTGACCCCCTTGTCGCAACAGCACTCAATGCCTTAAACAATGGGAGATCCATCTTTCCACGTGCCTCCACCCATGATTGGCTATTCAAAGACTCCAAACTCTTCTTCTGAGGAAGACTCTTTGTCCCACCATCTCACCACACCGACATCATGAAATCAATTCATGAGAGCACCACCTGTGGGCATGGAGGTATCTTCCACACCCAAAACCTGTTACAATGTGATTTCTGGTGGCCCAGCCTCAATACTTTCGTTCACAACTTTGTCAAAAGATGTGCCACTTGTCAGGCTAACAAAGTGAATACTCACCCTACCATTCCCCCCCTCACCCCCCTCCCCAGCGCATTCCACCCCTTCCAACGACTCTTCATCAACCTTATTACTGATTTACCTCTTTCCTTGGGTTACAATTCCATAATGGTTGTGGTTGACCATGGCTTTACAAAGGGGGTAATTCTCTGTCCTTGTCACAAAACCATTGATGCCGCAGGAGTAGCCCTCCTCTTTTTCAAACATGTATTCCGTCACTATGGACTTCACAACTGGCTCATATCTGACAGAGGACCACAGTTTGCATCTGCACTCGCCAGAGAACTCTCCCACCTCTTGAAATACGACCTCGCCCCTTCCTCCGCCTATCATCCTCAAACTGACAGAGAAACCAAATGGGACAACCAAGAATTAGAAACCTACCTCTGTATCTTCTGTGAAGGACATCCTGAGCAATGCACTGAACTCCTTCCTATGGCCGAATTCTCTCACAACTCTCTCCCCCATTCATCCACCAGACAATCCCCATTCTCTCTAATTTTAGGATTCGAACCCCACTTCTACCCTCTGATTGGAAAGACCTTCCTCCCCGCCCTGGAAAAATGCCTCCCTGACCTATCCAAAGCCCACTCTGAAGCCATCACCTCTCATGAAAAATTCCAATGCCTAATGAAGAAACAGATTTCCTCCAAATTCCGCCCATGGAAAGTAAGAGATAAGGTGTGGCTAGAAGGATGTAATCTCCGTCTCAGGTACCCATCAAAGAAACTCGCTCTGAGAAGGGAGGGACCCTTCGAAATCTCCTGCGTAATCTCCCCCCTTCTTGGAAAATACACAACATGTTTCACACTTCCCTCTTATCATCCTATCAGGAGACCACCGAACATGGAAAAAACTTTACCAACCCCCCTCCAGACCTTATCAACAGAGATGAAGAATTTGAAATCGCTTCTATCCTCTCCCACAGAGGCTCACTTGGAAGAAGGCAGTATCTCGTATTGTGGAAAGGCTACTTCTCTGCCAAAAATACCTGGGAGCCCGAGAGAAACCTTAAAAATGCCCAACCACTCCTCCAAGCCTATTAACTTCGTCACCCACAAGCCTTTCCCCCCAGATGAAAATAACCCTGTTAACATGAACATTATCACTGCCTTCCTTGTTCTCCTCACCATCCTCCCTCTCCTTGCCTTCCTGTATTGCCGAAAATTTCTCTTTGAAATATGCATCAGCCGCACCTATCTACGCATCGTCTGGGATGATCCCCACACTACCCACTTTGCCCCCAACATCCCACCATTCACTCCTGACGTTTGGGAACCCCTGGCTGCCAGGAAAGATGACAAAGAACTCCCTCCCTGGGACCCACCTGTCGATGGATGGAACACAGACCCCACCCCCTGGGATCCTCCCGTTGAAACAGCACCCCCTCCTGCACCTGTCAGAGCAATCCTTCCTGACAGAGCTCCTCCCGGCCCCAACCCTGCCTTTCCGGTGTGGCCTGGACTCCCTTACGTCCATCCTAACCCAGCCCTTGCCCAATTCCCAGGGGCCTTTTATCCTCCCCTACCCAATCAAGTAGAGATTGACGCCACAATCACGGCAGATTTAGCTAATGAATAGATACCATTTTTCTCATTCTCTCTCGCTCATGTTATAATATGAATATTTTCAAACTTTTTTGGACTTACCATTTTGCCTTTACTAGTCATGTGACTAGTGCACATGATCATGAGAAACAATCATGTGACGATGGTCTAGACTTAATCACGTGACATGCCTCATGGTTTTAATCTCCGTCTTGTTCACACCTTATCTATTCCCACAGTTATTTCCACTCTTTATCTCACACTGTCATTCACATGTACGCTTCTTTCATCTTACCTTACTTAGTAGATCATCTCACACATAGCACAGTCTGTGCACGCACCTGTAACATATATAAGTTAGACACTTGCGACCGGATTCCCCAGTCTAATCCATTTCATTTACCACCTTCTGGTCATTGCCTGAAGTACATCCTCCTTGTAGGCCGGTGTTGAACTTGGGTGAAAACTCCACATACTTTTGTGCCAGAAGCTGTGTACTCTGTGAGATGTGTTCCCGAGCCTTGTGGTTTGTTGTTTGCGATAGATCATAACAGCTCATGTATATAAAAATATCCCTTTTTCTTCTTCCTTTCCCCTCATCCTCCCTTCTCTGTACCAAATTCCTTTCATGTCACAATCAAATTTCTTTCGCTCCCTTCTTCTTTCCCTTACCCCTTTGCGGAGATGAATTCTCTTCACCTCCCTCCTAGACAACCTCACTGTCACAGTGAACCTCCCTACCTACCCACCATATGCCCCTGTCCACACCCAGCTAGTACGCGTCTGCCTCACTCTTTCCTCCCTCTGTTTCTACCTTTGCAGGCTGTTCTACCAAGAGCAATATGATCTCATGCTCGCAGCCACTGCACTCCAGAATATAGAGGAGTTACATGCTAGCGCCCTCAACCTTCTTAATGGAGCAGGCTTCATCTTGGTTGTTCTCACCTTTCCTTACTCTTATTATGTGGACATCTTAAACTCCCTCGCTGATCCTATTGCTGCAGAGTAAGGATTCTTCTGAGCCACTTCTCCCCAGCCATCTGATCCTGCCAACTATTCTGATGACGACAAACAATCCCAATCCTCTCCCTCTTCTGGACATTACTTCCCTGTCGGACAACCTCTCAATGTGGCTCCTTCCCCTACTCCATCTCCTCCTTCGGAACCTACCTGTTTCTCCTGTGACAACCCAGGTCATACTTACCAGCACTGCCCCAGCTATTGGTGTGCCCATTGTAGGCATAATGCTCCTGGCCATGCCCAATGGGCCTGTCCTGCTAGACAGTGTGTTTTTTGTCAGAGATCTGGACATCTTAGTCATTGATGCCCAGCCAGGAATGGAGATTGAAATGTGGCAAGTGAGGTCACTTCTCATCTACTTGGGGGGTAATGTTACAAACTTTCCCTTTGGTGTTGACAAGAACCATTCCCCTTTCTGTTTCTCTCTCATGCAACTCAACATGGACTTCACCTATAACCTTTTTGATAGCTTGGTTCTCAAGTACTGATTTTTCCTTTAAAACCCTTTGAACAGACAGCCTCTTTCCTTTAAAGGGTGTTCCCTTTCGTGGATTCCCTTCGTTTCCCCTTCCAGTAGTTTGCTGTGGCACACCGCTTGGTTCGTGCTCCACAGCTGACCTTATAAATATGCTGCCCTTGTACTACTATCCCTCGGCTAGTTCTACACAATCCAGTGTAGTTTCTAGTCTATTGATTGTGATCTTAAGTGCTGAGACTCCTACTTGCTCTATGAGACTTCAACCTACTTCTATAAGTGGTCGCTATAGCTAGAAGCTATGCTCCAGTGTAACAAAAGGCACCAATCAGGCCCCAGTTGGCCAACTCCACCCTCTTGAGGTACCAAGTGTGTCTTGGAAACATGTATCAGCAGACTTCACCACAGATCTGCCACTCTCAGATGGATTCAATTTGATCCTGGTGGTCATAAATCAATTCTCAAAAGAAGTAGAGTTCATACCTTGCAACAAGACCACAATGGCCCTTGATATGGCCAAACTCTATCTTCACCATGTTTGGTATCACCACAGACTTCTGAAAGCAATTGTATCAGATAGAGGTCTGCAATTTGCTAGCCACATGATGCAAGATGTATGTAAACATCTTGGCATTACATCCAAAATGTCCACAGCTCACCATCCACAAATGGACAGGAAAATGGAGTGAATGAACCAAGATCTCCAGCAGTATCTCCATATATTCTGCTCTGAACAGCAGGACAAATGGACTGAGTGGCTACCTTTCACCCAGTTTTCATATAATTTGAAGATCTCAGCATCTTCCAAAAAAGCACCCTTTGATGTCACACACTTCTACACTCCTAAAATGGGATTTGAGCAACATGTCTCAAAAGCACTGAGTGCTGATGAGCTAATAGAATGCATGAAAAAGACTATTGAGGATACAAAAAAGAACCTCACCTTGGCTGCTGAATGAATGAAAGTTCAGGCTGATAAGCACAGACCTGAAGCACTGTATTACTTGGTCAGTGATAAAGTGTGGCTAGCCATATAGAACCTTCACTTAACCTGACAGTCTAAGAAACTCTTGGAGTATTGGCTAGAACTCTATGAGGTCATTGCATTAATGCAGTTAAATTAAGATTACCCAGGTTGATGAAAATCCATCTGGTTGTCAATGTTTCACAAGTGAAACCTTACAAGGATCCCTTGGATGGTCAAGATGCTGTAAAACCTGGCCTAGTGTCAGTTGCAGAAGATTGAGAAGCATTGTATGAAGTAGATTATATTGTTGACTCCCATTATAAGGGTTGTCAATTAGAATATCTTATTCACTGGAAGGGCTATGACAAAACCAATCACATAGTACCTCCACCCTCAAATTTGGAATGATGAACCTCAAGAATTCCTTCACTATATTGATTTTAATCCTCTGCACATTATCTGGTAGTAATATGCTAACTACAAAAATATTTGTAAAAAGGTCATAAACTGGCTGGAAGAGTAAGGGTGCATTGCTGTGGTGTGTCCTGCATAGTCTCCTGACCATAACACCATAGAGTAGACCTTGAATAATTTCAAAAAGAGACTTGTAGCCTATTAAAATATTTTGAAGAAAATAAGAAAGCTATGGTGGGAATAAAGAGGTGTGTGAACTTTTTTAAACTCAGACATACTATTTACATGTATATCTTTGTTTGTACTAACAAACAATGGCAAATATTCAATGATTTGACTAAGATCCTAGTCATCAATTCAAAAGTGAAAAAACCCTTTCCATGGTATTGCTGTTTTGAATTGATCATATCTCTCTGGCATGTGGACCAAATCACATGACCTAGGGGACAATATTGTAGCTGAGAGTATGTACTACTTATAACTCCACCAAAGCTAAGCATAATCCCCACACTGTTTGGTGGTGCACTTTGAGCACCACATTCTGGGTTAGTATGGAAAGGGTTTTTGGAGTCACTGTATCAGAAGAGCGTTGCTTCTTATCTATAGTGTAATATGAATAGCATAAGCCTGAAACATCATCTGACCTATGATGTCATGGTCTAGAATATGTCACATGATAATGTCATGTGATTAGGCCTAGAATCTGGTTATGTAATAGAAGATCAGAAATAGAATACCAGATTCTCAACAAAGATGGGGGAACAGCAATAGTGGCAGGACCTTCATATAGAAATTGACTCAAGTGGGCAGGGGAAATGATGGGCAAGTTGTGTGAGCACATCAAAGAATGGGGGGAAAACACAGGTTCAGAAGCAGACACAGGGGCTGGTACAGGATCTTTGTCAATGTCCATGTTGAACCATGTTGAAAATAGATCATTTGATGGTACACCAGGAGTGGACATGGTACTAGTAGCCAGTGCAAGGAAAGGCCTGGGTGAGTCCAGATGAAGGGAAGATGAACCTGGATTGAGAGGATTGGCAGCACCATCACTAGATGAATAGATAGAGTCAGGCCATTCATCCTGCTCTGTCTCATTTGCAGAGCTGGCACCACTGCCAGTGTTGCCAAATTGAAAGGTAGCGAAGGCCTCTCCCACAAGGTCCTGACCAACATCCCCAATGGATGGCTTTGTGTTGTACCCAGGGTTTGTTCTCCAGAATCCATGGAGGTCAGGCCACCACGGAAAGGAGTCGATGATTGAAGCTATCGAACCCAAATATTAGTACTGTAAACTAAACTTGCATTATTTACATTTTGGCCTCTTTGGGAAACCCGCTTGGATCCTTTACGCCACCCTTGTCCTTTTAGTCGCTTCTGTTCTGTGCCTTGCGGTTGGCCCATCAGGAGGACAGTGTGTAACGTTATCGCTTGATGCCGTCTACCGCACACCTTTGAGAGCTGTGATTGGAGGATGGCTAGCAAAAAAGGGAATTTACAGCATACTACGGGCAAGCTTCCTGACCTAACCTATATATGGAGCGAATAATGTAGCATTATGTTCGGCTGGTTTTCTAGATGTCCTTTGTTTTCCTTCATGTGACTAAACGGACAGTCCGTTCACGGACGCTTCGATGATGCGGTTGAGCGTTGCCTCGTCTCTGAGGCTGTCGCGTCACACTTTCCTGAGGGACCACTTCTGACGCACGCGATTATTCAGGCCCCATACTCTGGGACAAGCTTTACGGCGGAAGTCCCTGTTGATGTCGAAAAGATAGATTGTGATCTTGTAGCGGGTCGTCAGTGGATGTCCCTTTTCCGTCTTGTTATTGATGACCGTCCTGTTGCCGAGCATGATTGTCGTGATGATGTTGTTCCCTCGAATGCCGAGGAGTCTTTGACGAACAATTCCCCCCATCTTGGGTGTGTCCTGGAGCCGTCATCGAGGAGGCTTCTCAGCAAGAAGAATCTATGCGCTTGATTAAGATGACACTGTAATCTGAAGTGCCGACATTGTGCGCTTGGATCGTGTTCCATTCCAACGTTGACATTCTCCGTCAGTGCTGCACATTACATGCCAGGCTACTAAGTCGGTTGGTGATGGATACGGTGAAGCCGTCTTGAGACATTTCTTTACGGGCACGCATATTGCTCACCGGCCCGTATCGGGTATTGCCACGGATGTGGCGCGTCGCATGTTATACGACCTATGGGTACGCGTCATCAAGGGCCGGCTCCCGTTTGAGTTGATCATACAGACATGGACTCGAGCACTACTATCCCAGACACCGAACCGGATGATCTTGGTCGATCCAATCGGACTATTTGCGTTGACGGCATCGTCGGACTGAGGATAAATAAACGCACATGCTGAGGACCAACACGTCGTTGGGGAACCGCAACGATAAGTAGATTGAGGGCATCTCAAAAAGTTCCCACATTGAGTGTGCAACTTTGGGGTAACAGGCATATCTTGGAAGGTGAAATCTCCCATTTTCAAGCTTTCACCCAAACCATGCATCAAACACGTTTGCGGTTGCAGTCGTCCATGGCACCTCTGTGCCGATCGACCATGTTGGGAATTATTGCCTAGTCAGTCACTGAAACAAGAATTATGGTATAGGTCAATGATGTTGCACCGAGTATGTCCGGGGAAGTGTGGAACAACGTGAACGTCTAGTTCCAAAGCTTGTAGCAAGTTGGTAGACGATTACTCCTGTGGCCACGCGACTTGCTACACCACCTACGGATTCATCGCGTGCTTCTTCTATCCTGTTTTTCGTATATTTGTTGTGCATTCTCCTACGGCCGCGCAAGTAATGCGGGGAGTAGGCATGTAGGAGGTATAGGACTCACAAGCGCCGAGGGCTGTGTCAGCTGACCTATCCTGATCGATAAGGCAAAACGAGCATACATTATATGCCACGAGGAAGCCAGGTGTCGTCGTACTCCTTGAGTTTGCACTCTCACTATCCTGCCTATAAGCGCGTGTTGTGGACAGACATGCAGTCGACGGGACAAGGCACGTACTAGTCATTGGCGAGCACCAATAATGACCACCTACCGCGACTTTCAGATGTGTCAAAAATAATTGAAATCAATGATCAACATAGAATATGCTCAGTCTTCTTCGCCGAAAATGGCAGGCAAGTATGGAGCGGCGGTGAAGAAGGGATGCTTCGGCGACGGCGAGTAGACGACGGACGCGAGGTTGGCGAAGCAATTCGAGTCGAGGGGGCAAGGATCTGTGCTGCTGCGCTATCGCCGGATCGCAAATGGTTGGTGTGTGGAGTCAGCCGTTTAGAGCTGAGCGATGGCAAGGCGGATGTCAGGGTGTGGGATGCACAGACCCACGAAAAGGTCCTGGACCGTATCAAGGGTCACACAGACTCAGTAATCTCCGTCGATATCTCCCCCGATTCGACGAAACTTGCGACGGGTTCGGCTGACGAGCTCACATTCATCTGGAGCATGACAACGGGCGAAAGGCTTGTCGGGCCACTGCAGCATGACGGCTGTGTAGTGACAGTGCAATTCTCTCCAAATGGTGACCGCATCGCCACAGCTGCGGCCAATGCCCATTCGACCGAAAACCCCGATGCTGGATTAATCCGGATTTACAACAGCGACAATGGCGAGAAACTGCTGGACATCCCGTTCCGGTTCCCGAGTTGCATATCGTCATGGATCACCTGGTCGGGCGATGGTCATCAACTGTTTGCTGCCTCGTTCAATCAAGTCAAGTGTTTCAATGCGTCTTCAGGATCCTTGTTCAATCAATGGTCCATCCCTGGGACTTCATGGTCCGCCTCTGTCGTCCTATCACATAACCGAAAATTTATTGTCGTCGTTGCCTACGAGTCGCTATCGTTTTGGGATGCCTTAACGCACAACCAAATTGGGACTGTTATAGGCCATCCAAGTCCAGTTTGGTCTATCGGGCTCTCCCCCAACGACGACTGCATTGTGACTGCTGAAGACAACGGGAAAATCACCGTCCGAAGTCTTCGTGATATCCTACCAGATTCGTACTTGACAGTAAATGTAAGCGACCAGCGTTGCGGTGTTCCCGAATCTAATAGGCCGTGGTCAACTCCCTTTCCCCCTTACATCGTGAGTGCTTAAATATCAATTACTTGCTGTCCTGACCACTCAATCTCCCTCACAGCATCGCAGCTACCGCTTATGTATATCGGTGATGCGACATTCAAATCATGGACGCAAGGTGAATTGACTCGCGTCGAACAACTCTTGACAGAAGATATCCTACATCCCTCAAATCCTTCTCACCATGCATGCGCACTCGCTCACCGCGCTCTTATACGGACCCTTTCCAAACAACGGAATAATGCCATCAAGGATGCTAAAGAGGTAATTTCGACTCATCTCTCGTCCCACCTCGTGTTGACTGTCACACGCCAAGTCCCTCGATGTTCAGCGTTCCGTCATTGGTCATATCGCACATGCAATGGCCCATGTCGGCAACGGGGAGCGCGAGTCGGCTATTCGTGAATTTGACCTCGTGTTCACCAAAGGTCTCCTCACTGAAAACGAATTTCTCTTGCTGATCAAGGTATGCACCCGTCATCCTCATTGCCACTCGCACCAACCCTTAGTTTCATCCAGGCGATCCTCTTGTTTGAATGCGAAAGACACAACGATGCTATTTCGCGGGTGGATGATTTGGTCGATATAGTGGATGACAAGTCTATATATATCACTGTCCGGGTATGTAAATAGTAGGATCACCGGCAAGCAAGGCTAATCATGCGTTGTATAGGCCCAAATGTTCCTGCTACTCGGAGCTATGTCGTTGAGAAAAGGAGACAACGAACAAGCGATAGATTTGCTCACGCGTGCGCAGGAGGCCATCCCATTCCAACGAGGTCCTCACCTGGTTGTAATTTCGCTTGTAAGCTGTTCTTTTCGAGTCTCTCTACAAACGCACCAACTCCGTTCGAAAGATCTTTGGGTGGGACTTTGACGGACTCGCTGTTGCGATCCAGCGACATCTTCAAGAGTGTATCAAGCCACTCGAAGACAATGGTGATGCGGCAATGCAGTCCGGGAGTCCCGAAGAAGCAATTGTACTATACTCTACTTCACTGTCCCTGAATCTGCCCGACCCTGCAGGTCTCCTTGTTAAACGAAGCATGGCCCGAGGGATGCTGACGTTGTGGGAGGATGCGTTGAAGGATGCAGATGAGGTATACTTTTTCTCACGGGCTCTGGCGGTTCTGAACTCAATTGACGTAGGCAATCAAGGCGGACCCTCCGAATCCATGGGGATACAAGAGAAGACACGATGCATTGCATGCTTTACAGCGCTATGGTGAAGCAATTGATGCGTTTGCCTCCATGCTTTCGCTCATTAAGGAGTCTGACGATCAAGAAATCCGTAGTAAGTGTCACTTTGTGAGCGGTCAGATAATATCACGACCCGGCGCACACAGAACTAAGCAAGAAATATGTTTCACCCTCCCGGTCAGAGACAATGATCGACAGCGTCATTCGTAGGGTGTCCGGGATATGCCCACTCGTCCTGATCGACGTCAAGAGTGGTCGTTTGTGCGACGGCAGAGTGCGAATGCATACATTCAAGTTGGAATCCCAATTCAAAGAACTGGTTTCCTCCATGACGGAGAAAGTGGACGATGACCGCATACTGCAAGTGGTGGAGAAATATTTTGAATATGTGATGCTTTCGCACGTATGGGAAGGGAATGAGCCTTCGTTCCAGGACGTCAATCTGGCCAACTCTGTATGGGATCTGGATTCATCACCACTGAATGGGAAGCTGCAAAAATTCTGTGAGGTGGTTCGCAGGGATGGATACCGATGGGCATGGAGTGACACGTGCTGCATCGATAAAACGATCAGTACGGTGTTGAACCAGTCGCTCATGATGATGTACAAATGGTATGAAGCATCTGCAGCCACGCTTGTCCTCCTTGCGAGTGCAACGTCTCCATCGTCCCTCGGCGATCTCACAAACAGTACCTGGATCACGCGGGCCTGGACAGCGCAAGAGGTTCTCGCACCAAAGGTGATCCGATTCTATGACTGCGATTGGAAGCCATACCTGGGTGACACCAGTGCCAACCACAAGGAATCTCCAGCGATTATGCAGGAGCTCGCAGGTGCCATTGGTATCGCTCGCAAAACAATTACCACTTTCTCCCCAGAGGGTCTTAGCATCCGAGAGAAGCTGCGATTGGCGTCGACACGCGACGCGACGGTGGAAGAAGACATTGCATATTCGTTGATTGGTATTTTTAGAAGTGATATCCGGCCACATTACGGAGAAGGGGATGTGGCGCTGGGCCACCTACTGGAGGAGATCGTGGCTCGTTCGGGCGACGTGACAGTACTTTCCTGGACTGGCAAGTCTTCGCCATACAACAGTTGCCTTCCTGCTACCCTTGCCGTTTATAATCAAACATCATGGATGGCACCTGCCATCGAAGATGCCGAAATGGAGAGGCGCGTTGCGGCACTGAGAGCTTCGCAGACATGGCGCATGGGAACAAGAAAAAGAACTTCGCTATCTCAGACAGATGCTATCCAAATCCACGACCAGGTCATGTGTTTACCATCAGCGCGGTTTGCCAACCGCCGACTATACCTCCCATGTGTCATCTTTTCAGTCAAAGAGCTCATCGTGCAAGATTTCGCGAGTAGCCAAGGGTACCGTTACCATGCTCAGGTATCAGGGATCGGTAATGTGAAATTCAAGACATCGGACAGGCTCTCGTTGCGAGAGCCGCACAAGCTCGCTTTTGTACATCCATGGATTCGTGACCTGCGCGATCCCTTGGACAGCACTTGGCAAAATGCATCGCTTACGCATGAGGCCGAGGTCGGATCCACACCAACTTTGCCTTCGCATGCTTTACCCACCACTATGATGGATAACTATACCCAGGCGTTGCGGCTGGTCATTCGTCTTCGACAGCCATTCCATGCGCTGTTACTCCAGCAACAACCCAACGGGGAGTTCAAGCGAGTCGCCGCTGAGCACGAAATCGTTGCTCAAGGACTCGAACCCCAGGTCAGGGATATCCGTACTAAAGTCGTGGAGATATTGTGACGTGATTGTGGAGTTTTGTCATTTACGTTTGTCCAGCTGCACGTCGTCGCATTCCTTTCTTTTCGCTATCACATTTCTCTCTACGCTATGATGTACATAGTTCTCAACGCTTAGCTGCCCCTTGACGGTCTATACCCCGCACTGTATCGCCGCCTGGTATCCCGCCGGTTAACTCTATGACACTATCAGCGAATTAATTAATAGCTGTTCCATGTACAAGAATTAGGTTGTATCATCCTTGATCCGTAGCCGAATTCTCAAGTGTGGATTGCATTATAACTACATACAAGGAACTCCTACTTACCACGAGTCACGAGTCACGACCCAGGAACCGAGGTGGGATGCAAAACATTGGCACTGCAGATCCATTTCTGATGGTAACATTTTCGAACAAAGTAGCACTATACACAGTCCAGGTAATACATGACCTCGCATCCATGTCCACCCCATAGTATTCACCCAAATTATATATCTACCCCGCATTCCGCATGATTCGCCCCAAAGAGCGATCAAACACCCAATGCCAACTCCAACAATTTCCCAAAGTTGGGTGTGCCAAGACCGGTCACTGCATGGTGTCAATCAGTCGATCATCAATCATATTCAAATTCAAACTTAAAGTTTGGAGGTCTATTGCTCCAGGATCCAGAAACCGAGATCCAGAAGCGGCGACGCGCCAAGATGGAATGAAACCAGGGGCGATACAATGACATACCTGGATCCCAACCAATGGTTGCGTTGAAGCCCTGCGTGCCACACCCAGGGTTGTTGCCCACCGTGATATCGTTCAACCCAGCGTACCCCGTCTCGTAAAG
>JBBPRF010000699.1:0-16806 GCA_038092875.1 Lanmaoa pseudosensibilis | reverse complement strand
ACAAGCAGCTTCACAAGAGTTTGGAACAAATGGGTTTCCGACAATCTATTAGTGATCCTGGAACTTATTTTAAGATTATAGGTGATGAGATCATCATTCTTCTCATTTATGTTGATGATGCTCTTTTTATGGGTAGTAACAAAACCAAACTCCTCAAACATAAGAAATTGTTCATGAAACGATGGGAATCAAGAGATCTCGGAGAAGCTAAGGAATACCTAGGTATGAGGATTACATGAGATCATAAATACAAAATGATTACTTTTGATCAAACCCACTATGCAGAGAAAGTTGCCAAGTGATTTTCACAGGAGAATTGTAAACTGGTCTCTGTTCCTCTTCCTACCGGACATAATCTGAGACCTTCTGATGCTGAATCCAATCCATCACTCCACAGTTGTTATCAGTCGGTCATTGGATCACTGTTATACATCATGCTAGGAACAAGACCAGATATCGCCTATGCAGTCATCAAGATGTTGCAGTATTCTTCCAATTCATCGGAAGAACATTTGCAGAAGGCACTCTATATAGTGCACTATCTTTCCTCTACTACAGAGCTCTGCATTCATTACTCTGCGATGGATAACCAAAATGGTTTGGTTGCTTATTCTGATACTGATTGGGCTGGTGATGTTGAAACATCACATTCTACCATTGGTTATGCCATCTTCTTAGGCAATGGCATTGTTTCATGGCTAAGTAGACGACAACATCAGGTGACACTTTCTTCCACAGAAGTGGAATATATTGGTATGACTGAGACCACTAAACAATTACAGTGGATCTGAAATCTTTACAGAGAATTAGGATGTAATCTAGGTCCTATTCCTTTATATGTCAATAACCAAGGCACTATATTCCTTGCTTCTAACCCTGCACAAGAAGGACGTACCAAACATGTTTGTATTCCTGATCACTTCATACAAGAAGCTGTAGAGTTTGGAGAAGTCAAACTTTACTATGTTCCAACAAATGAACAATTTGCGGATCTTTTGATGAAGAACTTGGGCAAACAGAAGTTTGAAGATGGAAGAAAGGCTCTTCAACTCTTACAGTTCAAACCATCGTAATCTGAATAGCAAGGAGGAGTGTTGAGAATCTGGTATTCTATTTCTGATCTTCTATTACATAACCAGATTCTGGGCCTGATCACATGACATCATAGGTCAGCTGTTGTTTCAGGCTTATGCTATTCATATTACACTATAGATAAGAAGCAGTGCTCTTCAGATAAGAGCTATTATTCCTATTGAATACTATTTTTGCTATCTCACCTTATCTTTCCCTTTGTTCTATAACGTTCTATCATGTTCTGTGATATACCTTTTATAGGTACTATACAGTACACAGGTACAAACATATCCTGTCTGTATATAAGGAGGGCCTTACTGCCCTTCTCTCTTTAATGAAGAATCCTCTTTTCATTCCTGTTCCACATCCATATTGGAAGCACACCTACAAGCTTCACCCTTGAACTATCAACCAACTACCCTCAAATACTTGGTCAGCCTCCCATCAAGTGTTCATCCCCTCCTGTCCCTGTGCTATTGGAAGTTTTCACTTCCAATAGATCTGTCACCTAATTCCATGTAGGTTGAAGTCACACTGGTGATCTCAATCAACACACTCACTTTGATAGCTTTTACATTGTGTTTCTGTCATTTGTTGAGTGGCAAGCAATTCTTTGGCCATCCTGTCATATTGACCAGCCAACACCACCTGCAAATGAAGTCACTTTGGAGAAATCAGCTAGATCACTTTGAATATTTTGGGATTAGTTCATACCAAAGCTCAGGTGGCCAATCATTATTAACAAAATACCACTAACTCCGGACCTCTGGAGACACTTTATAGACTCTGCTTTCACTCCGGAGTGTCAGACTACCAACTCCAGAGCTTTGTTTCTTCTTATGGTATAACATTACTGCTTGGTAATGTCCTTTACATACCCTTTATGACATTTTCTCTGGATTCTATTTCCTTGACATTTATTAAGGTACAAGTGTGCCTCCACCACATAGTACATAATCCCTTCACTTCATTCCCAAACACCTCAGTTGTTTTTGCCCGTCTTAGGCAGCAGCTGAGGTGAGTTACCTTCTACTTACATATATCAACTGTTAGACTAATGTATCATAGCTTCAGTTTACTCCGCTCCGATTAGGTAATTAATATCACCCGTCTTAGGCAGCAGCTGAGCTCTGGTTTACTCAACTCCAATTAGCTTCGCTCCACTCTGGACCTCGACTTTTGACAGGTTATGAGCCCTGCTTGCGCCTGAACACTGAAACAACTCACCACTCATGCATCCCTCAGTGCATCCTCTATTCCCACATGAACTCTGACTACTGGCCATCTGACACACCTGTTAGAAAAACCTTCTTCTGCCGACCTCACCCTGTCCTTCACCCTGTCCTGTCACTCAGCATGACATCGGATAGCATCCGAAGTGACGAAATCCTAACTGGCCCTGAAACCTTCCCATTATGAAAGGTCAAGGTCACCTGTAAACTTTGAAGCAGCAAAGTCTATGGAGTCACCTCTGGAGCTGACTTGAAACCCACCCTTGGATTAGCTGGAGCAACAGCTTCAGATGTTCATGACTGGCTGGAATGCAACAAAAAGGCCCATGGCATCATACAGGAGTGTCTCTCTGATGCCCTCCTACTCAAAACGGAGTCCTGCAGCTCTGCCAAAGACCTCTGGGACAAGCTCCTATCACTCCTGGATGCTCCAAGCATCTCCTCTGCCTTCTATATCTTCCAACAACTTTTCAATGCGACTTGGGACGGAAACTCCAGAGTTCCAGACCATATTGCATCACTCTGGACATCTGAATCATGACTTGCCACTATGAAGTTTGCAGTTGACTCAAAAGTTATGGCATTCATCCTCCTGAACTCCCTTCCAAAAACTCCGGAATAGGAACTGTTCAAGTCATCTCTGATCAACACCATGGAAGACAGCAAGCTAACCTTTGATGCAGTAGAGACTTGCATTCTCGCTGAAGATGCCTGCCTATATCCCACTGGGCATTTGGAGTCAGTCATGAAGGTTTCCAGTGCTTCAAAACCCTCCGCTCGACCTCCAAACACTTCCACCTGGTGTGAGCACCACCTGTCGGCCACGCACAACTCCACTGACTGTGACTTCTACAAAAAGCAGGTCACAGACCTGAGGAAGGGAGGATTCAGGAAGCCTGAAAAGGGAAAGGAAAGAGCACATGCAGTGGAAGAAACTCCGGACTCTCTGGACTCAGCCAATGTAGTCCATGAAAATGTATCTCAGTCCCTAATCTGGCACATTCACGCCTACTCATTGTCTGAGCAAAACAACAGTGGAAGAGAAACATTGATCATTGACTCCAGAGCATCATCACACATAGTCCCTCATTGATCCTGGTTCCAAACATACTGACCACTTAATCCTTCATGTCCAGTAACTCTTGGAGACAACTCCGAAGCACATGCCATTGGGATTGGAACAGTACCACTCCTGTCACAGGTATCAGGAAAAACCTTTGAAATCATGCTCTCCAATGTCCTTTTAATTCTGAAGTTCCAGATTTCACTTATCTCTGTAAACCAACTTGCCTCCGCTGGTCTCTCCACCACCTTCCCAGCAAATTCAAATGCATGCTACATCCAAAAGGATCATAGCACCATTCTGGTTGCTGACCACAAGAATGGCCTCTACCATGTGAGGGTCACTCTGAGCAATCAGAAGGAAGCAGCACATGCAACCATTGATGTAAATCTCCTCCACCAGTGAATGAAACACATGTCCATTGATTGGATTCAACACATGGTCAAGTCCAGCCAACTCCAAGGCATTGATACCCTCACTGGAACACCTGCATTCTGTGAAGCATGCATGCTCAGAAAGATGAAAAAACTACCCTTTGGAGTTCAAGATGGACCTCGAACCACTTGCCCCCTAGAGATGGTACACACTGATGTAGGAGGTCTCATAACTCTGAGGTCACATGAGGGCTACTGCTTCTGGCTGGTCATTGTTGATGACTTCAGTTGATTTTCCTGGGTTTACTTCATGAAACACAAGATGGAAGCCCTACAGATTTACAACCAGTGGAAGACAGATGTCCAGACCCATCTCCAATTGGAAGTTGGACAGGAGGACTTTTCGGAACTTTACACCAGGTTCATCTGGAGTGACAGAGGAACGGAGTACACTAACAAGACCTTCTGAAGCCAACTCCAGACTGATGGCATGATTCTTGAAACTTCTGCTCCATACACTCTGGAGCAAAATGGACTGGCTGAATGCATGAACCAGTCACTTGCCACACTTGCCAATACCATGCTAGAGGAATCAAAATTCCCGAAGTTCTTCTGGGCTGATGCCATGTCCACAGCCACCTACATCTCCACACATAGTCCAACCTCTGGACTTGATGGAAAGGTCCCCTATCAGATATTTTTCAACTGCCAGGTTGATTCAACTCTCTTCTGCCCCTTTGGGTGTCCAGCCTATGCCTACATGCTAAAGGAGCAATGGGGGGGGAAAAAATTCCGACCACATGGAAAAAAGTGCATCATGATAGGGTACACTCATGGACAACAGGCCTACAAACTTCTTGACATAGAACATTGGACCATCATTTTCAGCCACCATGTTATCTTTGATAAGTCCAGAAACATCTCTGAGGCTGAATATGCTCCATGAAATGCCCATGCTGTTGAGGGACAGTGGGAGGGCCTAATTCTGGAGCATCTCCACCAGCCAGAGCAAAATCATGATGACAATGATTGTCCACATCCACCCAATTCTGGACTAGTGGGAGACATTCCCATGCCTCTGGAAAATGTTCTGGACCACCCTGCCAGTCCAGGCACTGAGGAGCTGGCTGAATGCCTAGACCAACTCCAACTCAATGAACCTCCTGCCCCCACTCTGGTCCCACTTCCTGCTCCTGCTCCTGCTTTTACTCCAGCTCCAGCTCCAGCTCCAGCCCCTGTTCCTGCTCCTGCTCCAATACCACCATTTGTATGACGGAGCCACAGACAACAACAGGCAGCAAATAAGAACAAGGAGTATGACTGCACTCTTGAGGAAGAAGCTGCAAGGCAAGAACTCCGAAGAGATAACTCACATGCACAGCCACCGGAGCAAACTCCAGAGCCTCCTGACAGTGATCCAGAACTCCCTGGAGCATTCGCAGCCTCAATTGAGGACTTTATCTCCACTGGGTCCACAAAATCATTCTCTGAAGAGTTACTTCCAAGAAACCTTAAGGAAGCCTATTCTGGAGTGGACAGCGAACTGTGGAAGTCTGCTGTGAAACAGGAGCTCCAGAGCCTCAACTCCAATCACATCTATGAAACCGTGCTCATTCCAGAGGGTGTAACTCCAATCACTTCAAAGCCAGTCTTTTGGATAAAGTGAGATAAAAAAGGAAATGTGGAATGATACAAGGTCTGGATAGTTGCACGCAGCTTCACACAAAAGGAAGGAGTTGACTATCAGGAAGTCTTTGCTCCAGTGGCTAACCTTGACTCCATCTGGACTTTAATTGCCCTAGCTGCCAAGTGTTACGACTTGTTGCCCTAACAGTTGTCTGCTCTTCTTTTTCTTCATTGTGCCTTATGTTGCTTGTTACCTTGCCTTCGCAGATACTTTCTTAGTCTTGGAGCTTCACTTGGTACCCTACACTCATCTCCTACAAGGGAGGTCATTCCTACAGCTTACACTTACCATCTTCACACCTTGATAGATTTCCTATCGCTACCTCTGGGAATCCTTATGGATTACACCTTTATCTTCCTTTCGTGTTCTCCATCTTCGCCCTAGCCTTCTAAGCTAGTCTCCCCTTTGCTGCCTTAACCAAGGCCTCTTTGTTGATGCTATTCCTTTACCTTTCATTCCATTACATAGCATCTCTCTATTTGACCTACGTAGCATAGTATGCTAGCTTAGACAGCTACCCTTGTCATACCTTAGCATCTCTGCAATCGACAAGGTCCTTGTCCCTTTGTCCCTTTGTCTCCATTGTCTGTTGCCCATTGCCCACTACACATTCACTTTTGCGACTGTAGATCCCTTGAACCTGAGGACGGTCGGTATTGCCTTAGCACATCCGTACTCCGTGCCTACATTGTTACTTCGCACCTGATCACTGGACTACTCACTTCGCCACTTGGTCACTTCATGTGCCAGTGAATTCCCCTGTGTCACGTGATCACTTAATGCATCCATGAAATACCTTTGAACCCTTGACACTTAGGATCTCCCTACGCCTTCAAGGGCTACGTCTGATCTTACCCAGGTCGAGCGTAACACCAAGTATGATCTGGAGTTGGACCAAATGGACGTATCTACAGCTTACCTCAATGGAGAACTGGAGAAAGACCTATACATGTCACCTCTGGAAGGTGTTCCCATCCAACCTGGGTATTGCTGGAAACTCTGACGCTCCTTGTATGGATTTAAACAAGCTGGTCGGACTTGGAACAAAACTCTAGACCAAAAACTTGGAGCACTTGGTTTTATCCGCCTGGATACTGAAACATACCTCTACATGCTCCAAAAAGATGGTCAAGTCTGCTTCCTAGTCATTTATGTTGATGACCTACTCCTAGCTGCTACAACCCAAAAGTTCATGGACTCCGTCAAGTCAAAACTCTCCACTGCTTTCAAAGTGCATGACCTTGGAGTGGCAAAGTACATACTCGGAATTGAGATAAAGCAGAATTGCAAACTCCAGACCATCTCCTTGTTGCAATCGCAATACTGTTGCACCATTCTAGAGAGAACTGGTATGTCCACTTGCAAACCAGTATGGACTTCCATGGCACATAGCTCCCAACTCTCTGTGACTGACCCAATGGATGACTGAATTGTTCCAGAGATGATCATTGATGGGAAACAAGTCTCATACCTTACCATTATAGGGTCACTGATGTACCTCATGCTCAGAACACGTCCGGACCTTGCATATGCAGTGGGAGCACTTAGTTGATTCAGTGCAAAACCCAAGTTCGTGTACTGGGAAGCAGCCAAACATGTACTCCAATACATTCAAGCCACCAAGTGTTATGCTGGAGTGTAGCGTCTAGCTATAGCAACCACTTATAGGAGTAGGTCAAAGTCTTGTAGAGCGAATAGAGGTCTCAGCACTTTAAAATCGCAATCTATAAGGCTGGAAGACTAGAAACTATACTTGGATTGCATAGAACTAGCTGAGGGATAGTAGTACAAGAGCAGTGTATTTATAGGGTTGGCTGTGGAGCATGGACCAAGTGGTGTGCCACAGCAAACTACTGGAAGGGGAAACAAAGGGAGTCCACAGAGGGGAAAACCCTTGAAAGGAAAGAGGCTGTCCGTATGAAGGGTCTCAAAGGGGAAATCAGTACTTGAGAACCAAGCTATCAAAAAGATTATAGGTGAAGTCTAGATTGAGACACATAAGAGAGAAACAGAAAGGAGAATGGTTCTCATCAATGCTGTATGGAAAGTTTGTAACATTACCCCCCAAGTAGACAGGAAGTGACCTCACTTGCCACATTTCAATCTCCATTCCTGGTTGGGCATCGATGACTAAGATGTCCAGGTCTCTGACAAAAAACACATTGTCTAGCAGGACAGGCCCATTGGGCATGGCCAGGAGTGTTATGCCCACAATGGGTGCACCAATAGCTGGGGAAATGCTGGTAAGTATGACCTGGGTTGTCGCAGGAGAAACGGGCAGGTTCTGGAGGAGGAGGTGGAGTAAGGGAAGGAGCCCCATTAAGAGGCTGTCCGACAGGGGAGTGATGTCCAGAAGAGGGAGAGAATTGGGGTTGTTCGCTGTCATCAGAATAGTTGGCGGGGTCAGATGGTCTGGGAGAGGCGACTTGGAAGAATGCTTGCTCTGCAGCAACAGGATCAGCAAGAGAGTTCACGACATCCTCATAGTAAGAAGGGGGGAATGCAAGGACAACCGAGAAAAAACCTGCTCCATTAAGGAGGTCAAGGGCGCTAGTGCATAACTCCTCTAGGTCTTGGAGGGCAGCGGGTGCAAGTGTAAGATCGTATTTATCTTGGTAGAACAGCTGTCTAAGGTAGAAACAAAGGGAGGAGAGAGTGAGGTACACGTGTACTAGCTGGGCGTGGATGGGGGTATATGGCAGATAGGTAGGGAGATTTACTGTGACTGTGGGGTTGTCTAAGAGGGAGGTGAAGAGGATCCGTCTTTGTAAGGGAGTAAGGGAAAGAAGAAGAGAGTGAAAGAAATTTGGTTGTGACATGAAGGGGATTTGGTACAGAGGAGAAAAGATAGTAGAGAGGAAAAGGGAGGGGGGGTACTTTTATATACACGAGAGAGGGAGAGGGAATCAGTATCTATTTATTGGCTAAAGCTGCTGTGATTGTGGCATCAATTTCTATCTGATCTGGGGGGGAAGGATGAAAGGCCCTGGGGAATTGCGCAAGGGCTGGATTGGGATGGATGTAAGGGAGTCCAGGCCATGCTGGGAAGGCAGGGTCTGGGCCAAGGGGAGCTCCATCAGGAAGGACAGCTCCGACAGGTTCAAGAGGAGGTGCTGTCTCAGTGGGAGGATTCCAGGAGGCGGGGTCTGTGTTCCATCCATCGACAGGTGGATCCCAGGGGGGGAGTTCTTCTTCGTTGTTTTTCTCAGCTGCAGGAGGTTCCCAGATGTTGGAAGTGGGTGGTGGGGCATCAGGGGTGGAGCGGGTGGTGTGGGGATCATCCCAGATGATGTGCAGGTAGGTGTGGCCAATGCGTATTTTGAAGAAGAATTTTTGGCGGTAGAGAAATGCAAGAAGAGGGAGGATGACGAGGAGGGTAACAGAGGCAGGGACAGCATTCATGGTGATAGGGTTATTTTCATCTGGGGGGAAAGGCTTTGGGGTGATGAAGTTGATAGGCTTGGAGGAGTGGTCAGGTGTTTTTAATGTTTCCCTTGGGCTCCCAGGTGTTTTTGGCGGAGGAGTAGCCTTTCCACAATACGAGATATTGCCGTCTTCCAAGTGAGCCTCTGTGGGAGAGGATAGAAGCAATTTCAAATTCTTCATCTCCATCAATACGGTCTGGAGGAGGGTTGGTGAAGTTTTTTCCATGTTCAGTGGTCTCCCGATAGGATGATAAGAGAGAAGCGTGAAACACGTTGTGTATTTTCCAAGAAGGGGGGAGGCATAATTGATACGCCACCAGGGAGATTACGCAGGAGATTTCGAAGGGTCCTTCCCTTCTTGGAGCAAGTTTCTTTGATGGGTACCTGAGATGGAGATTATGTCCTTCTAGCCATACCTTATCTCCTACTTTCCACAGGCAGAATTTAGAGGAAATCTGTTCCTTCATTAGGCATTGGGATTTTTCATGAGAGGCAATGGCTTCAGAGCAGGCTTCAGATAGGATGGAGAGGTGTTTTTCCAGGGCAGGTAGGAAGGTTTTTCCAACCGGGGGGTAGGAGTGGGGTTCAAATCCTAGAATTGGAGAGAACGGGGATTGTCCGGTGGATGAATGGGGGAGGGAGTTGTGGAAGAATTCGGTCAGGGGAAGGAGTACAGCCCATCGCTCCGGATGTCCTTCACAGAAGATGTGGAGGTAGGTTTCTAATTCTTGGTTGACCCATTCAGTTTCTCCATCAGTCTGAGGGTGATAGGCGGAGAAAAGGGCGAGGTCGTATTTCAAGAGGCGGGAGAGTTCTTTGGCAAATGCAGATGCGAATTGTGGTCCTCTGTCGGATATGAGGCAATCATGAAGTCCATAGTGGCAAAATACATGTTTGAAAAAGAGGAGGGCTACTCCTGCGGCGTCAATGGTTTTATGACAAGGGCAGAGAATTACTCCCTTTGTAAGGCCATGGTTGACCATGACCATTATGGAATCGTAACCCAAGGAAGGAGGTAAATCAGTAATAAGGTCAATGGAGAGCTGCTGGAAGGGGTGGGATGCGCTGGGAAGGGAAGTGAGGGGAGGAACGGTAGGGTGAGTGTTCACTTTGTTGGCCTGACAAGTGACGCATCCTTTAACAAAGTTGCAAATGAAGGTATTGAGACCAGGCCACCAGAAATCGTGCTGTAACAGATTCTGGGTGCGGAAGATGCCACCATGTCCACAGGTGGCACTCTCGTGGATTGACTTCACGATGTCAGTGCAGTGAGACAGTGGAACAAAGAGTCTTCCCTGGAAAAAGAGTTTTGAGTCCTCAAACGACCAATTGTGGATGGTGGCACGCAGGAAAAGGGACTTTCCATCGTTTAATGCATTGAGTGCTGTCATGACGAGGGGGTCGGACAGGGAGGACTGTGCTATTTTCTCCAAGATAGCGGTATCAATGGTGTTAATGAACAGGGAGGGGGAAAGAAGGATGACTTCTTGGTTGTCATTAGAAGTATCCACCTGATCCTGTCAGGAAAGGGTGTCAGCAGGACTCATCTGTGATCCAGGAGTAGTGTGGTAGGAGATGTCAAAATCTTGGAGAAATAACATCCATCAGGCTTGTCGTCGGGATAGCTTGTGGGGCTGTTTGAAGTAGGACAGGTTCTTATGGTCAGTGATGACAGAGACGGGAAAAGAAGTTCCTTGGAGGTAATGTCACCATTCTTCTAGGGCGTGGATCACAGTGAGGAGTTCTCTGTCATAGATGTCATAGTTTCGTTCAGCAGTGGATAGGGTTTTTGAGAGGAAGGCACAGGGATGAAGATCCCCATTCCCATCTTTCTGCATCAGAACCACACTGGTGGCAGTCAGGGAAGCATCAGTCATGACAAAGAATGGTTTGAGTGTATTGGGCATGAGAAGTACAGGGCGGCGGGTAAACACTTCTTTAATGGTGATGAAGGCATTTTGTTGGGCAGTTCCCCACTCCCACTTGGCGTTTTTCTTGGTGAGATTGTGGAGAGGTTGGGCTACACTTGAGAAGTCTGGAATAAATCTGCAATAGAAGTTACAGAATTCTATGAAGGATCACACTCCTTTTACTGAGGTAGGGGGTTTCCATTCATCGATGGCCTTCAGTTTAGTGGGGTCCATCTTCACCTGTCCTTCCTGTATGATCATTCCGAGATACTCCACTTCATCAACATTAAAGAAGCACTTTTCCAGCTTTAGAAAGAGTTTGTGCTCTCTGAGCCATTGGAGGACTTTCCAAGTTTGTTCCTGGTGAAGGGTTTCATTGTTGGAGTGGATGAGGATGTTGTCCATGTAGGTGACAAGCCATCCTTCTGCTATCATGTCAGTGAAGGTATGGTCCATCAGGGCTTGGAAGGTGGAAGGGGAGTTGCATAGTCCGAAGAACATTATAGTTGGTTCAAAGAGGCCAAAGGGAGTAATGAATGCTGCTTTCCAATGATCTTTGGGTTGTATGAGAACATTATTATATCCCCATCTGATGTCCATTTTGGTGAAAATTTTCAATCCCTTGAGTTTGTCCATCAAGTCAAAGATTAAGGGGAGTGGATAAGCATTTTTGACAGTGAAAAAGTTAATGTATCTGTAATCCTAACAAGGGCGTAAAGAGCCATCTTTCTTAGGCATGAAAAAGAAGAGAGTGGCTCGTGGGGACTTTGATGGGGTGATCTTTCCTGAGGCAAGGTGTTTGTCTATGAAAGATCGACAAGCTTTGGTCTCTTTAGGGTTTAGGGGGTAGGCTTTCACCACTTTTGGGAGAAAGTCCTTGTTGAGTTCGATGGTGCGGTCGAAGGTTCGAGAGGGGGGAAGCTCATCTATGGTTTTCTTTTCAAAGACATCAAGAAAGGAGGAATATGGAGTGGGTAACTCGCTCTTCTTTTTTTCTTCTTTTTGTGTGAGTTCAGTGGCAATGGTGGTTTTGCGAAGGGAGTGAGAGTTGTGCTTTTGCCAAAGTTGTGACGTTTTGCAATCAGGGTTGAGATCCAGGTAGCATACTAGATATCGTTGGGAGATTGATCGGGGGGAGTCATGATGTGTTTTGGCAAAGTGGTCTGGGATGTGTACTTTTCTGGTTGCCCAGTCTATGGTAGGGTTGACCTCTTTTAGCCAGGGTAATCCTAGGATCATATTTTCTTTCCCACAATTTAGAACATAGAAATCTTGTTTTCATTCGATTTTGGCTATATGGATAAAAAGGAAGACTTTATGATGGATGACTTCCCCTTGGTTGTGCATTCCATCCACATTTTGTGCTCGAAGAGGTTTGAGGAGGTGAGTCTGCAGGTAATGTCTTTTTAGAACAAGGTCTCGGTTGATGAAGCATCCAGTGGCTCCACTATCAATAAGGGCAAAAGTGTTGACGATTTGTGCTCCTTCCCTTGGAAAAATAGAAATGGGGATTTGGATTTCTGGGGCTTTACAGTCTGGTACTATTACAGGAGCAATAACTTGTGGAGGGGGAGATATCATTACTTCCCTCCTCTTCAAAAATCCTCGACTTCCTCTATTTTAGTGGATGCCACAGTTTCCTCCTTAGCTGGAGCTTCCTTCTCTTCTTCGAAGCAGGTTTTAAGAACCTTAAGGACATCTTCCTTGGAGACTTTTCTGTCGTCCAGTTCCTTTATGTAGGAGTTGATAGGGGAGGCTTTTGCTGTCCTGATCTGAGTGGTGGGTTTGGTGGGGGGAGTGGCGGAGGTGGATGGTTTGCTAGAGCAAGAGGGATGGTTGGTGGTCCTGCAACCTACTTTGTGGCAAATGAAGCAATGGTTCTCTCTCGTGTATCTTGCCCTTTCTATAGGGGAAAGTCTGACAGCATCAACATCCATGGCATTAGGGTCTCTGTGGAAGGAAGACAAGTGGGAGAATGGGAGGAAGGTTCTCTTGTCTTGGAGGTCAGAGATGCAGTGGAAGTTGGCATGGAATTGAGTGGCTTTGGCAATCCAATCCCTTAAGGTGGAGGGGATGGTTTCCATGGAGAGGACTTGCTCAGAGAGTTTGGATTCCAGGCCCCGAATAAATCATTCAATAAGTGCGTTTTCGTCTTTGAAGCTTGACTTAGCTGCTAAAAGTTGGAATTCTGAGACATACTTCTCAAATTCGTCCTTCTTGTCTCAGTAGTTTTGTCTGAGGTTCCCCAGCTCAACTCTTGCTTTGGCAGCTACATCATAGGGGAAAAAGGTTTTCCTAAAGTCCTCCACCATTTTGGTGAAGGTTTTGTCTTCTTCTTTGATTCCTTTGTCCAAGAGTTTTAAGTACCATCCCTCGGAGAAGTCTCTTCCTTGTCCTTTGCTCATCTTACTCAGGGAGACGAGGAGTTTAGTGTCATCACTATAGAGAGTTTCATTCATCTTCAAATAGGTTGCCATGGCCAAGATCCATCTGGATGCATCATTCAGGTCTCCAGAGAAGTCATCGGGGAGACCAGCTTTCAACTCGGTCTTTCTAGCTAGGGTGTCTGCCGTCTCCATGTCCACAAGTGTAGGGGAGTTTGCTTGAGGGGTGTCAAAGTTGTCAAGGGGTTTGTCTCTGGGTGGCTCAATCCCAAGGGGTTCTTCTGGTTCAGGTGAATCTATGTGATAGCCTCTTCTGCCAACTCTGGAAATGTTAGGCAAGGGTTTGTGCTTCTGCTAGATAGCAGAGCCATAAGGACAAGCTAGTTCTTTTGTTATGCTGGAGCGTAGCTTCTAGCTATAGTGACCACTTATAGGAGTAGGTGTTACAATTATTTTCCTTTGTCCATGCATTATCCTTTTTCTCTTACACGGTACTCGTACCACCTGGCGAGGTACATCTAGTCGTCCCTATATCGCTGTCCTTCTCCTTACAAACACCGTTTTGCCACTGTTCTCACCGTTGTTCTAATGAACCCTATCTTCAGCTTTACTCATATCTTTGGACTTCTTCTCCTACACCGTTTCTCTCACAACGGCAAGTGTTCCCCGCTTTCCATACACTTCTGTAGTCTTCCTTTCCAGAATTGTCCCTTGGTCTGTGCGCATTGGTCTCTTCTATATAAACCTTTTGTTTATACTTGTATTCCTCATTCTCGATCTTCGCAATACAAGCATAGTCTTGAGTCACCATTGAAACTCCTGAGTCCAAGTCAAATCCCCTTTGACTTCCACTACCCCAGAAACCCTCCTTGTTAGATAAGCTAGCAGACATCGGTCTCTTCGTGAGTATCGCCCGACTAGTCTTGTCTTTTTGTCTTGTGGATTAGTGGACATCGGTCTCTTCGTGAGTATCGCCCGCCTAGTCCTCTCCACAAGTCCTTGTACACTTCACGTAACAAAAGATCGAGAATCTCTTCAGCCCCACCTTTTTAGGTGAAGGGCCCCCACCATTATCACCATGAGTCACTTTGGATGTCGAGAGTGTCAACCCATAGCACCCCCTTCTGAAGAGGACGAAGACATTGAAATCAGAGACGACACCACTCCCAGCACCCCACAGTCAGCATTATCGCAACTTCCAGCGATCCCTAGTATCCCTAGCATCACCCAATGAAACTACGTACCCTCCTTCACTTTAGGAGCCTTCTTGCCCCAGCCACCACCTTCGACCCCAGCACCCACCATGTCTAGAGTACCCGAGCTCAAAGCTGCCCTCCCTGCTGACTTCTCAGGCAAGCCTGCCAACACCTCCAGATGGATCAAAGCTATGAAGGCCTACTTCGCCTTGAACCAATCCTTGTATTCCTCTGACAACGACAAGATCATGATGATCCTCAACAAGATGAGGAGCCAACTTCGCCAAAATGTGGTACGACAAGATGGCAGACCAAACCATTACCACAGAAAAGTCATTCCCAGACTTCTGCTCCAACTTCGAGTCCACCTTCTACCCCTTTGACACCAAAGCCACCGCCCACCTTGAACTCACCAAGCTCACCCAGAAGTCCTCCTGCTCCGCAGATGGAACCACCGACGATGGTTTCCAGCAGTACATCACTGACTTTCAGAACATCACTGCCAAAGCAGGCATCACAGATCACATCACTCTCATCGACCAATTCTTGCTTGGTCTAGACCAGCGACTCGCCACAATGATCCTCTCCATGTCCTCGATTCCTACCACCATGGACAAATGGATCGAACACGCCAAGACCTTCCATGGACAGAAGATGCACATCCTTGCTTTAAAGAAGGGACACTTCCCCCCTTCATCCTTCACTCGTACTACAGAAAGAGATCCCAATGCCATGGACATCGACGCCACCACCACCATCAAGAAGCTCACCCCAGTCGAGTGAGCTCATTGCATCAAGGAAGGTCACTGCTTCCGCTGTCGCCAGGTGGGCCATAACAGCACGAACTGTTCAAAGTTCCCTTCAAAACCACCTCCAAGAAACCCACAACACATCCATGCCTCTACTACTAAGGAAACCCCACCACCTCGCTCCCAGCTAGACAAGTATGTCAACTTGCTCAAAACGTCTGGAAAGGAAGAGACAGAGATCCTATCCATACTCAAGACGTGCTATGAAGAACCATCAGAGGAGATAGCCTCCATTTCCATATCCCCAGAGCGCATCCAGAAGGCAAAGGATTTTTAAAAAGGAAAGTCGCTTCAACGTCTTCTCTCCTTAACATAGATAATGTACTTGTAGCACCTCAGAATGAAAGAACCATTTGTCTCCCAGTTACACTACAAGGAACCGCCAAAACTGTCGAAACCTCCGCCCTCATCGACTCAGGAGCAACAGAAAACTTCATCGACTCTTGTCTTCTCTCAGCAGGATTCAAGCTCTCCAAACTAGATAACCCCCTCACTGCCTACAACGTTGATGGAACGGAAAACTGAAGAGGTACCATCAAGTGGAACGCCCAAGTTCCCCTTTACTCACAAAAGTTTTCTGATAATAACAAGCTCATGGTCACTCATCTTAGCCGTCCCCAGATCATCTTAGGAATGCCCTGGCTCCAAAAATGGAATCCCACCATCGACTGGAAAACCTATTCGATAACCATGAAACATTCTAACAATGGTTACAACTTACATGGGTACTCAGCTGATCCAGACTTCGAAATCGCTGAACTTCTTCTCCAAAGGTATCCCCAAGGGGTTGAGAGGTCTCTTCATGAGTATCCTCCCTCAAAAGGAACCTCTGGCGAAGAAATACAATCCATGGAAATCGATAAGCCAACCAAGGACACCATCCCAGATTTCTGTAAAGACTATGCAGATGTCTTCTCTGAAACCCTTTTTGAGAAGCTCCCACCCCACCGCTCCTTTGATCACAAAATTGAACTCAGAGACTCCTTCGTCCCAAAAGTCGCCAAGGTCTACCCGCTCAATCCATTGGAAAAGGAAGAATGTCAAAAGATGATCGATGAACATCTAAAGACTGGCTGAATTATCCCTTCTCACTCCCCCCAGGCCTTGTTGCTCTTCTTTGTCAAAAAGGAAGACAGTTCCCTCCGCCCAGTTCAAGATTACCGATACCTTAACTCTCATACCATCCGAAACGCTTACCTCCTTCCTTTCATTTCCGAACTCATTGATGACATGAAAGACACCACTTACTTCACCAAGTTCGACGTCCGATGGGGATACAACAACATACGCATCCGAGAGGAAGATCAATGGAAAGCTGCCTTCATCACCCCTTTTGGTCTTTTTGAACCAACAGTCATGTTCTTCGGTTTCTGCAATGCACCCACCACATTCCAAGAGTTCATGAACCATATCTTCGCAGACATGCTGGCAGAACGCTGGCTTAAGATCTATATGGATGATCTCGGAATCGCAACAAATGGTTCTCTCTTCCTCCATTATGAGTGAACATGTCGTGTTCTTCAATGCCTCTGGAAACATGACTTATCCTTGAAAATATCAAAGTGTTCCTTTGACCAACCAACTATGAGGTACCTAGGAATGATCATCGGCCAGGGAATTATCCGCATGGACCCAAGGAAGGTCACCGCAAT
>JBBPRF010000698.1:0-16877 GCA_038092875.1 Lanmaoa pseudosensibilis | reverse complement strand
CATCGAACTACCGCACGCTCGCCATCGACCTATGTACAAAAGGGTTCCACATCTAACGACACTACGTCGACAACATGACTCTCTTGCTGGCGCTCTTTGCGCTCACGACCAACACGCGGAAGGAGCAGATTTCAGTCCAAAACGTCGGTCCGCAGGCGCGTTGAGCGGTGTTGCAGATCGCTACGCAGCATTCGATGCTGTTCACGACAGTGATGATATTGGTCATTTTGAATCCGAGGTTGGTGGCTGGGCGGAGGAGCGTGATACACTTGGCGGCGTTTTTGATACGAAAGGTGGATTCGCGATGCGGTTGAGCTAGCACTCGTAGACGTGGGCTTGCTGACGAGATGGCGGCAGCGACCGCTGATACTGTACCCGAACCTACCGCGGTTGAAGAAGGAGGTGGTCAAGTCTCTTGATCCCAACTCGACGTCGAGCCGAGACGCGGTGCTCGACACCGCGACCGAAATCCTTGGACACGTCGTCAAAACGTACGTCCCTCCCCTTGTCTATATCCCCTCCTCCTTCCTCCCACCAACAAGCTGACCCCGACTCCCCCCCCTTCCGACAGCTTCCCCACCGTCAACTTCCACACCCCACCGTCTTGCCGTCGGCACCGCCGAAGGGGCCTTCACCATGTACGACCTCAAGGGCCACACGCATCGCCCGACCGCATGCCCCGACGGGCGGCGGCGGGTGACCATCTCGCTCGAGGAGGAGGGCGTAGTCAGGATGTGGAAGGTCGGCACGAGCTTAGTGAGCACATTGTTGCATCCAATGCGGTAGCCGAGACAGGGCGATATGGGATCGCGGCCGTACAAGACGTTTCCGTCCAACGTTGGAGAGGAGGGTGAGTATGTGCGATTTTTAGTTCTTGTTTCTTTCGATCGATGTCGAGTGATGGGTCGCTGACACTTTTCTTTTCCCTGCGCCCCCTACTCCCACACTTTCATTCATCTATCTTTCCGCAGCCAACATGACGATCGCGGGAACACTCGGGTGGCTACGGTTCGAATGGTGGTCCGATCGTCGTGTACGCCTACATATTCGGGAAAGGACACTCTCCTTTAGCGCATGAGATCATATACGTGACGAAAACCCAAGGATAGTGTGGTCTCCGTATTTCGTTTATTCCCGAACGCCTCAAAGGTAGACAGTCGTTGGACGACGGAACAGGGGAACGGACAAGACAAAAGTTTGTGCTAGTCTCGAATACACGATTGACGAGCACTTCGAGAGTCGTGTAGCGTGCCTTTGGAAGCGTCTCCGCGTACGCTCGGATCCAGCATCGTAGCTGATTGAGTAGTTCAGGTCGTTTAGACGTGCTGTTTTCGAAATGTTACCGTCTGCGATGATCAGATTATAAATGTGCATTCAGATCTTATCATCGGGATCGTCAACAGAGAGGGATGATGTGAGGATGGAACGAATCTGAGCCGCATCGTGCACTCACGATATCCTGTACTAGCGAGTCCCGGTCCATGAGGGGTGTGCAATCACCTCTACTCTTGATCAACTGCTCGCGCTAAGCAGTACTCGGATCCGTGATGAACAAGAAAAAACATCGTTGCAGGAGAAACACGACATCCTAACGCGTACCCTTGTCTTGGTTAACGTTCTGTAGGTTTGTAAATCAATTAGACACTATCCTCTAATCCTAACGAGCTTAATCATGGACAGAATCAGGACATATAAGTACTACTAATAGTGCTGCAAGGCGACACGGACTCGTCCACATACTCACGATTGAGATGATGGTATGTAAATGAGTTGCATCGAATCACCTCGATCCGTGCATCCCATCTCTGGTACATGAGCCGAAACACATCCATCCGGGAAATGCGATTGAAAGGATAGCCTTGCCTGACTCTTCCTGATGCTGATACGCTGTGAGTGTAACAACATGAACTTGAGGAACGTGTACGCACCGTCAAATGGACCACCCCGGAGGATGGATGAGGGGTATCGTTCGCTTGTTGCGCCTGATAGGAAATGAGCTATCATGACATGATACATAATAACCGGATAAAGACGCACCCGGCCTGCTTCCGTTGGATCTGCAGCCCCTTGTCCGCTACCGGATGCATCTCTGTTGGGACGGCCGGGGACAGTAGCCCTGAGAGGTGGTTTACGCTATAGTATCTAATGAGTCCCTGCATACAAACTCGAGCAACAACGAACCTTTGGTGGGTTTCTTACAACGGGTTTCGCGACCGCTCGCTAGAATGATATGTTAGACATACTGCCTCTGATCGTCTATCAAGGAAGAGTACCCACTCGGACACGTTGACCTGCAGCTATCCGCGAGGGTCCCTCGTGCGTACCTTCCACTCCTGCTGGTGACTGGGAAGGGGATTCGTGATTGACAGGGCGAGGTGGCCTTCTGGGAATTCGATCGGGGTTACGCGGGGATGAATCCTTGTTACTCCTGTTGAATTTTGTCTGTAGCCACCCTCTGAACCCCTCGGAAGGCTTGCCAGTGTCGACATTCTGTGCTGGACGGGCCACCGGAGGCGAGGCCATAGATGGTGAATTTGACGACGACGCGCCAAGTGGTGGTGCCTCGTCCTCACAGGGATGGGCCGAGGATGCCGGCGACGGCGGCTGCAGCAGCGTCAACACGGGGGGATAATGAAAATGTAGTGATCACCAACCTCATCAAAGTCGAACTGAGGAGCGGGCGTGCTCGACGGCACCTCGACCTATGCTATCGTGAGAACTCGCTTCGAGGGGAGGACGAACAAGTAGATACCTCGAGACCACCATCGTTGTCTTCGCTGCGGCCCTCCGGCTCGAGCGTATCGGGTGGTTCCTGGCGTACGTACACAATGGAGTCAGCGCAATTTTTTTCGTGACAGGGCTGACGAACTCCTACCGGGCTGGGGTGCTGTGGATTGTTGTCGTGGTCACCCAACGTCGAAGGCTGCTCGTCTGGTTGCCCTTGCTCTTGAGTAGATGTCTAACGTAGTGTGTCAACGTTGGAGACAGTATGGGACTTATCCGATATGTCTACATTGTGAATAGATGAATGCTCACATGGAAGGGACCAAACAAGTCCGAGAGTGTATTGCCGAGGTTACGGATGACGATTTTCCCGTCAGATCGTCCAGTGGCAAGATAGCTGCTATCCGCGGAGATGGCAATCGAGGATATGGCTTCACTGTCCTCGATGACAGGGTCAATGCGGGAGAGAGAGGAAGTGTCCAGGAACGAGGTGGAATGTGATGCGTAGGTAGCGACGAATTTTCCGTTGGCTGCGAGAGCGATAGATTTGACTTCATCACCATTAAGTATCTGTGATTCGGCAATCTCGAACCCCGTGGACACGTCGAAAGATTTGACTTTATTGTCCTTAGATGCAGTAAAGATTTGCTGGCCATCGTTGGACCACGCAAGGGGTGTGATTGGGTAGCCCCATGGGGGTGTGAGACCCTCGATGGTGGCGAGGGTATCGCCATTGCGACTGTCGAAGATGCGGATCAATCCACCGTTGGAGGTAGTGGCAAGCTGTTCGCCACTTGGGGAGAACTTGATTCCTGTGACATCACTGTCATGTTCGAGAGGGCCAACGAGTCTCTCTCCGCTTGGGATGCTCCAGACTCTCGCTTTCTCATCAGCTCCGGCGGCAAACCTGGTCGAATCCGAGGAGACATCAACTGCAACCACCCACTTTATATCCTCCACATCGATGACCTCTTCATGCAGCTCTTCATCCCAAACGCTTGCCCCCCTACGAGTCCCACACACTACCCACTTGCCATCCCGCGACACAGAAATGGCCTTCAACTGCATTCCCATTTGCTTTCCGACCTCTTCACCATCTGCAAGTCGCCATCGTCGAATCCCGTCCGAGTTCCCGGCCAAAATATGAATCCCATCAGGGTGGAAAGCGACTGCGTATATCCGAGTAGAGCGGCGAGTGTCAAGTACGATTGTTTGATCTTACTGAATTGTGAGCATTCAGCGCAATCACTCCTTGGAGCTGTTACACACCAGTCTTTGTCGACGACATCTTTACCAATGGCACAAATCGTTGGTTTCGAAGAATGAGAACGAGGTGTTTCGGTTTACTCGTGGCGCACGAAGTTGCTTTGGAAACACGTTTCCTTATTCTCGCGTCTCGCGTCTTTGGCGCTTATTCTTACTCGGATGCCAGCTAGGTGACCTCGTCGCGACGACCAGGCAAGCAGTCAACTTCGGCGAAACCTTCCCTTGTTGCCGAGGGTCCTTTCAGTACTCGGGTTGGACATGCTTCATAAGCTCCTTATCAGTGGACGTTGGCGAAACTTGGCCTCGTTCCGAGCGGTCGCCTCGAGTGCTCGCCTGGGTTCAAGTCGCCGAACTCCGTCTCGATTGTGCACGGAGCGTACAGATAGCTCATCGAGAACTCAAGTACAACCACCGTCTGGCCCTTGGGGTCGTCGACGGGACGTTGGAGAGAACATCATGTCTACTTGCTATCACTGGCAAAGACGGTAAGCTTGGGTACACCTGGTATTGTTCTTGTATCCGGGAAGTTTGCCCCAACTTCGCTCTCGAATCTCAAATCTGTTCGGGCGTCCGCCATTTCGAATGCGCATCCTGCCTGGCTTGCGTGGCCAGTACACCGAAACCCCCGTCCTCGCCAGTTCCTTTGCAGGAACCCGACTTTTAGATTGCCATGAAGATATACTCTTCCCATTGGGTGTTCGACCGGTTCGGTCGACGCCAGACCGACGTCGGCGATATCCCTTTTCTCCATCCCTATCTCGTCGAGTTCTCACTGGGGCACGGTCCAACCTCCCTGGCCATGTGTGAACAACACGGCCTCCATCTCTTTGTGCAGCCTTCTGCTTCGGGCCTCGAGATGTCCTGCCTGCTCTGCGAAGAGACGGACTGACTTGGCCCTAGCATCAGTATCCGCAATCTCTTTCTCCTCGCCCACGATATCTGCTGGATGGGATATGCCGTCCATTTTGTGATCGTTAAGAGACGGAGGATGAGCCAATCAGGATCATACTCTGGTCGTCGAGGGCAAACGGTCGCGACAGGCTCCAACGTGCAACTCTTTAGTCCGATACTGACAGACGAAGTCGAGCCACTGACGATATTGATCTCACCGAAACCGATACAAAATGGAAGAGGCCTATATCGAATCCGATGTCGCATGGAGATACTGCCACGTGCATGCTACAGCGATACGGGAGTGGTCACGTCGTTTTTCCAAGCGGAGCCACCGCCAGAAACCCGCGTCGCAGCACCCAAACGCACGCCGTGTCCCCCGCAGTCAGATATAGCACAACGTCCCCCGGCTCCGACGCAGCGTGCGCGTACCGACCTTCCGCCATCGGGCATCTGTCGTGGGCCATAACTGCAGGCTACTCGGTACGGTTCGTCTTGGCGCTCAAAGCGGGTGACTGTCCCGTGGTTCAAACCGCCGTTACTCGCCAATAGAACGGGGACGACAAACAAAAATGGGAGTGGGTCAAAGCCCTTGACGATGACCAGTTCAAGACCGCCTCTGCGTAGCAGTGGCCGGGATAGTGGCGCGAGGGAGTGAGGACGCCGCGAGTCCCGCGACTCGTCGTCTGATGTGGACGCTGACGCTCTGAAAGGATCGATGAAGGTGTATGGTTGAATCTGATGGACAATCCGATCTATGCAAGCATGCTGGTTCAGAGGCGCACGTTACGGGGTGAACACTGCCATGCATCGCATCTACTTTTCACCAAGGATCTGGGTTGTCGTTCACGGGATCTGTACGGGGTCGTAATAGCTGCCTCGCACTACCGTGTTTCTCGTTCACTCGTTCCATTCAACCAGTGATGATTTATTATGGACACACTTGTTTTTTATGCACGTTAATACTTGTGTTCTGATCGCCCCGTAGTCATCTTAGATTCGCAACTGTGGTTGATACTAGTGGTTCAAAAGTTTCGTGGTTCACCGCAACATCCAACCGAGGGGTCGTCGACATCATGCGAGTTGTATCGGATACCCGACGCGACATCGATTAGGTGATACGCGGCGGGCGCGCCACAGCACGAAGAGAACACTACTGCAAGAACGATATCTCCAAAGACTCGACGTGCTATTTCGCATCAGGATACCTGATGATTGTAATCAAAACATTTACAACCCAGCCGTACATTTAAAAAAAGAACATCCCATCAAAGGTTACACACGCGCGCGATCACGCTACACTGATTTCCCTATGTTCGCCTTCGCCTCCCGATCTGTCATACCACAATTTCCCTTCGGTAGTCGGTGCGATGTATCCAGCTCTGATCACGAAATCACCAAAGCGCTCGCCCTCGTGACGTTCGAGCGCATATCTCTTGATCATGGGCTTGAGGATCGCCAGGATCTCGGGTTCTGACACGGTTTCGCGGTATATCTTGTTGAGCCGTTGACCGTAGTATCCACCACCAAGGAGCATCGCATAGCTGCCTGGAGCTTTTCCGACGAACGCTACCTCTGCGAAGTATGAATCAGAAAGAAAAAATAAAATAAAACGACGATTAGAGGCAAAAACTCTCTCCACATACCAGCAACGTAGGGTCTGGCACACCCGTTGGGACAACCAGTCATACGCATGATGATGGAGTCGTGGCGCAGACCGTTCTCTTCGCAAATCTTTTCCACTTTATCGACGAGCACCGGCAAGTACTGCAAGTGAAACGACTTGAGACACGAACGTCCATCTATTATAATAGCAACTCACCCGCTCGGATTCAGCCATGGCGAGACCTAGATGTCTTCCTCGTTAAATGACGGACAAGCGGCAAGGTATTTAAGAAAAAGAAAAAGCTTACCGCAGGTAGGGAATGCCACGCAAGCCGACGCCGAGAGCCGCAATCCCGAGTAGTTGAGGTTGTCGAGCTTGTACTCGGCAAGCAACGCCTTGATCCTCGGGACCTCCTCCGCAGGAATCTCGGAAATGCTGAGATGCTGGTTCGTAGTCAGACGGAACGTGCCCTTGTGGACCTTGGCGATTTCACGAAGACCAGTCTTGAATTCCCGGCCGGGTTCGTCCTGGACGCGTCCGTTCTCGATGAAGATCATCACGTGGTGCCTGCCGTCCTCGCCGACAGTCCAGCCAAAATGATCTATGTTACTTTCAAAGGAATACGGACGAGCTGGGGCGAGCTCGAAGCCGAGGCGGGACTGTACTTCATTCTTGAAGTGGTCAAGGCCCATGCGATCAATCGTATATTTCAAGCGGGCGTTCTGCCTTGGATGTCAGAATTCAATCATGTAGATGTTCAGCAATCGTTTTCACCTTTCGGCTATGGGTGAAAATCAGCTGAGGGACTTTGTTAGAGGAGCTTGGGAACTCACTCGGCACGATTCCCGTTGTCCCGCTGGGTTAGCATGACCTTTTCTGCCACGAATGGTCCCTGTTCAACAGTACAGAAACCAATGACGTCGCCGATGCGAGGGTACGTCTTTTTGTTACCGTGGGTCACACCCATACCGCCGCCAACTGCGACATTGAAACCTTCCAATTCACCATCTTCGTCGACGATAGCAATGAAGCCGAGGTCATTAGCGAAGACGTCGACGTCGTTGTAGGGGGGAACTGCCACTGCGATTTTGAACTGGATGGGAATCAATTACTGACCAATCACTGAAGGAAACATGCAGACCTTGCGAGGGAGATAGAACTCGCCATATAACGGCTCGAAATCCTTGACAGCTTCGCCAGCCACCATCTTCTTATCGAGCCAGATTTCATGATACGCAGTCGTTCTGGGCAGCAAATGGTTGCTGACGAGTTTCGAAAACTCATACACACGAGCATGAAGTCTCGACAACGAAGGAATAGCAGAGCAGACCACATTACTGGCAAGACGTGAATCGCAGATCATTCAACGAGATGGTGCAACGTACCGATTAACGTCACCACACGCAGCCAAGGTATCCATCAGCACTCGGTTGATGTTTTGAATGGAGGGTTTCAAATGACGTTTGATAACACCGTGGAACTGGAAGGTGGCCCTCGTGGTGATCTTCAATGTGCCGTTACCATGTTCATCGGAAATTTGGTCCATCTGCAGCCATTGCTCTGGTGTACAAACACCACCTGGCGTGCGCACACGGATCATGAAGCTGTAGGCTGGCTCGACTCCCTGAGCCTGGCGCTCGTCACGAATATCCCGGTCATCCTGCTGGTAGATCCCATGGAACTTGGTAAGTTGAGTGTCGGATGGAGCGAGCGCTCCGGTAGTCGTATCCTCCAAACCCTCTGCGATGGTACCACGAAGGTACTCGGAGGCTGCTTTGATATGCTCGTTCGTGATTGGCTCGGGTTCGGCTTCCGTAACCTGGACGCTATCGACACCAAGCGCCTTCCACACCTTGGGTTCCCAGGCCTTGTATCCGGTCTCAGGTCCATCAGCGTCTTGATCGTCTGCCAAGCCGAGATCAACAAAGCGCTCCCCCCCGAGCTGCTCTAGACGCAAGTCAAGGTCCTTGCTGGGTTTGTTGTAATAATGAGCGTCTTCAGGTCGAGGCCAGTAGTGGCTATCTCCGAGGCCAAAGACGGTGTATCGCAGCTTGGAAAAAGGCTTTTCATTACGAAGCGCAGCAGCGTTCAAGGCTCTGAAAAGCTGACGTCCATTTTGAGGCGGTTCACCCTGACCGGCGACGGAGGTCACGAACGCAACGTGTTCCTCTTCTTCGAGGCTCTGGATGGACATCGAATCGAAGGTCCCAATGGTGACCGACATTCCTCTCGCCTTGGCGCGGTTGACGAGTTTCTTGGCGTACTTTTCGGCTGTGCCTCCATCTGAAGCGTATAACACGAGAAGGGGTGGTGCGTCGAGTGCGACAAGTAAATCTTCATAGGCTTGCTGGGCCTTCCGCCTACGGGCCTCCTTGACGCTCTCACCCAAGCTGCTAACGATCTCACTGGCCAACTGAGGCTTGGGGCGAACGAGCTGGGAAAGATGGTTTTTACGATCAAGGAATTGCTGCAGGTCATTCTTGACAGCATCAGAGTCGAGGGTGAAAGGTTCTTCGCCTCTAGCCTCCTTGGTGGGGTCCCAGCGATACAAAGGCCAGTAACCCGAGTCAACCGCAAGCTTAGTCTCCTTCAACAGCTCAAGCGCCGGGGAATTCTCCCCGTGGTAAGGAAGGTAGGCGAGGACGACCGACGGGCCTTTGTGCCTGTCGGCTTCCATCACGGCCTGCAGGACCTGTGCATATGAAGAGTACACAGCGACACTGGCAACGTAGACATCTCCGTGGTTCATGGCGTACAAGCCAACATCTTGTTTGCGACGATGCGGATCGGCTGCGTTTCGGGACGAATATGGTAGAGTGTCTAGGATGAGAATGTTGATGTCAAGGCCAGAAGCTATGGCATGGTGTAAACCCGATGAGCCAAGGTCGTAGGCCCAGGCATCTGAGCCAAGTATCCACCTAGACTTTGAAGGAAAGTAAGCTTTCAACGCAAGGATGCGATCAACGAGCACGTTGGAAAGCTGGGAAGATTCCAATGCTGCAGTTACTTGAGTACCAATAGCACGGCTCTTCGAGCTGTCGTCCTTAACTTGTAACCACTGAGAAAGAAGTCTGTGCAACTGGGTAGTGAGTTCCTCGACCTCCATCAACTCCTGAACAGAGGTGATGAGCTGAGCCCGTTGGCCCAATTGACCTCTGACCCGACCCAGCGCATACTCAGGACTGGTAGCTATGTCGCCCTGTGTAGGAACCAGCTCAGGCGAATTTGAGATCTCCAATCGTGGACCGAAAACGTGAGTCAAGATCTTGGTGTACGAAGACTCGTGCCTTGGAATGTGAGGGACTGGAGCGTACGACGAGGAAAGGGCCTCGTTTTGGAGGTGCAGGGGGGATGTGAGGGGAATGTTGCTCGTGGTGTGAACAAGCTTGAGCAAATTAGGGCGGCTGACTTGCTCGACGTTAGTGAACCAAACGCTCTGAACAGATACTTGTGTGTGAGCCTGGCGCTCCTGCAGTGCGTCGATGATGTCGAGATAAAGTGACGTCCATTTAGTGCTCGAACGGTGGAGCTGTTCAAGCACGAGCACACGAGAAGCTGAGAGGGGAATAGCGCGCAGGATATGTGAAGGGGAGAGAGGAGCAAGTAGTCCGACGGAGACGAGCGACACATCGTCGATCTCCGAAATGCTGGGAATATTTCCAAGGACGAAGATGACGGTGTTTGGATGCTCGTCACCATGGATTGTCAAAGGAAGGCAGCGACGATGAGTGCGAGCCGACGTGGACAACGCAGCGGATTCATAAAGTCGGTACAGAGTCGAAACGGGCTCTGGTTTATCGCCGGTGTTGTTGGTGTTGTCGGGGATATTCGTTCCACTCGGTAAGGGCGTGACTTTTTCGGAAAGTAGGAACGGTTGTACATCTTCTTCGGCGATGTCTACGACTGGACCGTCCGCTAGTTCATAAAATACGTGTACAACCGCCTTCTTCTCCGTGCGGGCAAGCCGGGAGGCAAGAAGGGCGTTATCATGGGCCTCTTGAGGTGTATATGAAATCATGAAGAATGGGAATGCAGACTGGAGGAGGAGGACGTCGGACAAATCATCCTTGACTGCGAGGTGGAGAACGAGCGGGAGAGAGGAGAGCTCTGTAGCAAGGAGTACGAGACGGAGAGTTATTTGGGACGTGGCAGAGGAAGTGAATGAAGCTAGCGGTGTGCTGGACGCAGCTCGAAGTATGGACACACCCGGATCACCGCCTGCAGGGACGGATTGAACGCTTGATCGACGAGAGGATGTGTTTGAGAGGGCCTTATAGGACTCTGCGAACAGCGATAGCACGGGGCCAGAGGGCTGTGTATGGAGGACGATATCAGAGGTAAGAAAGGCTACCCGGGAGACTGTCGGGATCGCGGCCATGGCTGAGGGAAACGGTGAGCTTGACGTGGGAGACGACGAGAGAAGACAAACCTCGCGATATGGCGAAGCTAGTATGGGAAAACGGACGTGGACTAGGTCGAGCATGTCAGTATTAACTAGAATTGCTCGCGAGCGCCGAGCACATCATCCCGTCGTCATCCGTCTCAATTCGGAATTCCAAGTCACATGTTACACTTGATTATGTAAGCCCACCAATCGGCCAACCTGCTGTGCTTCAGGTCCAAGCATCCAGACTGTAAACGAAAATTTGAAGTTAGGGTACGAGAGCATGCCGTTCCAGTTAAACCCATCGATTGCTTCTTGGGGCCACGATCCATCCTGTTGAGCAGTCTATCTCAGTAACATGACGTGTTTCACGATCCGCCTGAGAGCCATTAGTTCTCACCGGAAACTGTCGCGACTTGACCAACTTGACTGCCTTTTCGATGGGTTCCGCATGCGGGTACCTGGCGTACATGAGAGCCGCACAACCTGAGTATTTTCGTGTTGGCTGAGTTCGCAACTCTATAAACCGAGCACATGACAGGCGAGTTATGAGTCAGCGTCCGTCATATACGAGGGTATAGGGACAGCTGACCTTGTAACTTTCCCCCCACCCTCCGCCGTCTCGTTGTTTCGGAAGCAGAAACTCACACGCACGTCAGAAAGCAGGGCTATTCATGAAGTACTCCCCGCCAAGAGCTAAACTTTCCAGCGCAAATTGAGTCGCATAAGCGAAACAGATCCCCCACGATCCGAACCACCCACCCTCCGGTTTCTGCACTTCGTGAAGCTATTTTATCGCCTCCGTAATCGTCCGCCTGGTGATGTTAATTAAAACTCTCCCGCCGGGTGAAACCGGCATGACTTACCCAATCTCTAGTTCAGATGATGTTTCCTGAAAATGGACAGGGACATTATCACGGAAGTCGTGCATTCTCTGTGGGACCAAGTTAAGATCGGTTCGACGACATGACTATGACTGACACACCATACCAAAGACCTCCGCAGCATCGAGCCACTCCAACCACTTGGGTCCCCTCACAAGCTCGTAGCTTGCATAACCACCATTGCCGTTCTGCATCGAGAGCAGTGTGTCGACAGCGTCGAAGAGTCGATCCTCTGAGATGATCTTCTCCGTTCCTCTAAGGGTTATACCAAGCGGGAGGGTCATTTCTGAAATCAAGCCTACGTGAGGTACAACTTGAAGACCGATTTGAGACCCTCTCCCGTGCAGTCACTGATAGTATAACCTTGTTCTTTCGTGCTGAACAGTCATGCTTCCTTGGTTCGGTGACGCTCTCGAATTTGACAGATATCCAACCGCCACATGGCCATTCTCAGACTTTCCTTGTTTTCCGGCTCTGTCGCGAGGCCCGCCTCAACAAATGCCTGCGTGATGAATCCAACACCCCAAAGTTGGCTGCCATTCGTCCTACACACTATCATGCCTTTCGCGCCAAGCCACATGGAATGCCTCTGTATCGGGTCCATCAACGGCGAAACGACACAAGTTCATCATCATATACGATGAACTTGTATGTGCGCTCCAACGCAGCTTTGCGAAGAGCAGGGATGGCACAGCTCTCATAGATAGATAGTACGGCATTCGTCGCATCGAGGACCGAGGTATGAGGTGAGTAGATATCGACAGCTGCGACGCTGTTAGGCTGTGCCGGCCAATATATGCGGCGGTAGTCGGTTGTGTAATAGCTCCTGAAGATGAAAGCGTTGAATGGCATGGCGGACATCACGAATGTATACTTCGCGAAGGGAACGAATCAAGTCGTTTTCTTCCATCTTGAAGCGAATGCCATAGAGATAACTCATGGGTATGTAGACATTACGCGTATGAATCCACCATTTGCGGGGATGGAACGGGGTTACCGGTCGTATCCAACTTGAATGCAAATCGACCCCGAGGAGTTGCAGACAAGTCGACAAGTACAACATTACATAATGATAGTGTCTAGCTACTACATTATATTTGGGCTACTCACCCTCATCCTGTCGTGCCTCAGGTTTGCAACGGCTCACATCAATTACTAGACACTGTCCTGTAATCCAAACGTTCTGGCCATGCGTATAGACTTGCTCAATGACCGTCGAGTTTCAGGAGATAACCTAGCGAGCTCAATCATGGATGACTTTATCAGGATTTGGACTACTAGTAGTAGCGCTCGTCCGCATACTCACGATAACATGGTATCTACATCGAATTAGCTAGATGGATGTGTCCCATCTTCGGTACCTGAGCCACAACACATCCAGTCGGGAAAGGATATCGAAAACCTGAGGGTAGCCTTGCCGGATTCTCGCTGATGTGATCCACCATGAGTCTCATAACATAGGCGCAAGGAGAGTACGCGCACCGTGAGATAGACCCCCCTAGCAGAGGGACGAGATGTATCGTTTGCTTGTTGTGCCTAACAGAACGTGAGCTATCATGAGATGACACCTAATAACCAAAAGAACACTCACCTGGCCCGCTTCCGCTGGATCTACAGGACCCTGCCCGCCACGGGAAGTATCTTTGTTGGGAAGAGGCGCAGCGGAAGGACGAGATACACCGTTGGCTCGTTGTGCTTAATAGGACGTCAGCGACCATGACATGATACCCAGAAAAAGACGCACTTGGCTCGCTTCCGTTGAATCTACAGGACCACGGGAAGTACCTTTGTTGGGATGATTTCGAACAGCAGGCTTGGGGGGCGATTTACGCTGCGACATCTAATGACCCCCTGCATACAAACTCGAGGAACAACGAACCTTTGGTATTCGAAAAGATGTCGCGACCATTCGCTTGAATGACATATTAGACACACTACATCCGATCATCCATCAAAGAAGAATACTCACTGGCTTACGTTGGCCTGCGGCCATCCACGAAGGTCCCTGATTTGTAACTTCCACTCCTGCTGGGGACTGGGAAGGGGATTGAGGATCGGCAGTCCGAGGCGGGTCTCTGGGAACTCGATCGGGTCGACGCGAGGATGCGGCCTTGTTATTCCTATTGAACCTTGTCTGTAGCCACCCTTTGAACCCCTGGATGCCCCTGGACGGCTTTCCAGCATCGAAATTTTCCTCTGGGCACACTTCCCGAGGGGAGGTGATGGGTGGTGCCCCGTCCTTGCAGGGATGGGTCGAGGATGCCGGGGACGGCGGCTGCAGCAGTGTCAACACAGGAGGAAAGAAAATTGCAGTAATTACCAACCTCATCATAGTCGAACTTCGGAGCAGGCGTGCTTGATGGTACGACCTATGTGATAGTGAGAACTCACTTCGAGGAGGGGGAGGGAACAGATAGATACCTCGAGGGGGTCGCCGCCGCCGTCTTCGTTGGGGCCCCCGGATTCGACCGTACTGGGCTTTTCAGGTTGTTCCTGGTGTGCATACAGAATGGAGTCAGCGCAAACTATTTTTGTGACGGAAACGGTAAACTCCTACCGGGGAGGATTGTCCTTGCTCATGAGTAGATGCCTAAGATAGTGTGAGGATATCAAAGACGGAATGGGGTTAATCCGACAAGCCAATAGAATGGACGAATACTTACTTGGAAGGGACCATACAAATCCGGGAGAATACTCCTGAGGTTACGGATGGCGATCTTCCCGTCGAATCGTCCAGTCGCAAGGTAGCTGCTATCGGCGGAAATGGCAATCGAACGAATGTTTGCGCTGTCCTCGATGACAGGATAAATGTAGGAGAGAGTCGACGCGTCCAGGAATGAAATGGAGCGCGATGCATAAGTAGCTATGAATTTCCCGTTGGCTGCCTTTGTCGCCACTAAGAATCGGCGATTCAGCGATCTCGGACCCCGTGGACGAATTGAAAGACTTGATTTTCTCGTCCTGAGATGCGGCAAAAATCTGCTGACCATTGTTGGACCATGCAAGCGGAGTGCTTGCATAAACGAATGAGGGCATGCCCGTCTGTATTGTGACGAGCACATCGCCGTTGCGACTGTCGAAGATGCAAATGGCAGATTTCCCCCCGCAGGTAGTGGCGATCTGCTCTCCACTCGGAGAGAACTTGATTCCATAAATTGAATCGTCGTGTTGGAATGGGCCGACGAGTCGCTCCCCGCTTGGGACGCTCCAGATGCTCACTTTGTTGTCAAACCCTCCACTCCCGGTGGCAAACCTGGTCGAATCCACCGCAGTCACCCAATTTCTGTCCTCTACCTCGATGACCTTTTCTTGCAACTCTCCATCCCACACACTTGCCCCCTTCTCAGTTCCACACACTATCCATTTGCCATCCATCGACACAGAAAGGGAGTACAAGTTCATTCCCATTCGCTTTCTGACCTCTTGACCATCTTCGACTCGCCATCGTCTAATCCCATCGCCAGTCCCGCACAAAAGATGCGTTCCGTCAGGGTGGAAAGTGACTGCGTATATCCGATCAGGGCGACCGGTGTCAAGTACGATTGTTTGGTCTTACTGAATTGTCAGCATTCAATGCAATCACCTCTCGGAGCTGCTACATACCGGGCTTCGTTGACGACATCCTCACCGATGGGATACAGTCGTTGGCTTCGAGGAATGAGAGAACAAGGTGTTATTAACACGTCTTATTGCTCTCATTGCCTCGTGTCTTTAGCGCCTATTCTTGCTCGGATCCAACTAGGTCACTGACCTCGTTTGCGACGACCAGGCAATCAACATCCGCAAAACCTTCCCTCCTTCCTAAAGGTTCTTTTACCCTGCAACGTAACAATGGGGGCACTGTGAAGGCATTCGTTCCCACTGAGCTCGCTGAAGACACGGAAATGGCACCCTGGGGACGTGCCACCATCCTCGCGTCGGAGATACAGCGCATACAAATAATGCAGGAGAGGTTGACGCATACGAGTCGGGTCGGTCGGCGTCGGGATAAAGTAGGTTCGGAGTGGATAAGATATCCATATAGAGGTGTGTCAAACTCAAGAGCATCAATCAGGACCACGTTCTGGTCGTCGAGGGCAAACAGTCTCGACAACGTCCAGCACCTCAAATGTTTATGTAACTCTTCAGTCTATCACTGACAGACAGAATCGATACAGAGTGGAAGAGGTCTGTATCCAGTCCGATGTCGCACGCAGAGACCGACACTTACATGTAAGTGGATGACGACGACATGTACAGCACAAGTCGTCCTGCCAAGCAGACTCGGAGTCACCACCGGAAACCCGCGTCGCAGCACTCAAACCGACACCGCGTCCCCCGCAGTTAGATAAACACAGCATCACGTCCTCAGCACGATGTTGTGTGCACGTACCGGCCGCATGCGTCGTGCACCACAACCTCAGGCTATTCTATATGGTTCGTGTCCTGCGCTTCAAAATCGCCGTTGCTAGCCAATGCAGTTGGGACGGCGAACAGAAGTTGGAATGGGACAAAGCCCGCGACGACGATCAGTTCAGGACTGCCTCTCCGTGGCAGAGCTACGAAAGTGACAGTGGCCGAGTGGCGCGAGGGAGTGAGAATGCCGATTCTTCTTCTGATGCGGACGCTGACGCTCTCGAAGAAGCAGTGAATGCGTATGGTTGAATAGGATGGAGAAGTATGCAAGCATGCTGGTCCAGAGTTCATGCTACGGGGTAAACGTGACTCCCATGCATCACATCTACTTTCCGCCAAGGATGTGGGTTGTCGGTCTCTTATAGGGTAATGGTTGCCTCGCACTACTGTGTTTCTCGTTCAGTCGTTCCAACTGACTGGTGATGATCTATTCATCCGTATGTTTTATGCACATTTATTACACATGATCGCCCCGTGGTCATCTTATGCTGTTCCCCCGTGTCTTGAAGAGAAATTGCAACCAGCGCTATAGAACATCAAGGCATTGGACAGAAAAATCTTGAACTGAGAAGATGGACTAAGACCAAAGTTGACCTTCCTCTGCTATATGAGCAGTGAACCGGGTAGGGCTTTCCTTCCCATGTGAACAACGACACCGGTCGGACGAGCTGCGCTCCGTGTCGATATGGTTGGTCTGACTCGACTGCAGGGGACCCGAAAGCTCTCC
>JBBPRF010000697.1:0-16888 GCA_038092875.1 Lanmaoa pseudosensibilis | reverse complement strand
CAGAGATTAGACTCTGGTTCCCAGGTATTTTCAGACGATGGGTATCCCTTCCATGCAATCAGGTACTTGCAACATGATCGGGGACCTTTGTGGGCTGTGATCGCTTCGACTTCCCATTCTTCTTCGTTATCTATAACGTCAGAAGGCGGAGATGGGAAGGCTGGGCCATAAGCTTCACTGGTGTGATAAGGAGATAGAAACGAGGCGTGGAAAACATTGTGTATCTTCCATATGGGTGGAAGGCGCAGTTGATAAGTTAAAGGGAAAAGGACGCGGAGAATTTCAAAGGGACCATGGCATTTTAAAGTGAGTTTCCGTGAGGGGTAGGTAAGGTGGAGATGAGTGGCTTCAAGCCACACCTTATCTCCTACTTTCCATGGTGTAAATCGGCTGGTTGTTCAGGTTGACATGAGCTTTCGAGCTGACTCATGGGCTGCTAAAGCCTCCTTTCGGGCTTCGTCGAGGGTGGAGAGTCATGCTTCTAAGGCTGGGAGGAAGGTCTTGCCCAAGGGTGGATATGAGCATGGGTCATAACCATAGAGTAGAGAGAAAGGAGACTTCTTTGTTGATGTATAGGGGGCGGAGTTATGATGGAATTCCACGGCTGTTAGGGTTTCTGCCTAGGAGGAAGGATTATTGGCGCAGAAGATCTGGAGATAAGTTTCTAGCTCCTGATTGGTTCGCTCTGTCTGGCCGTCTGTCTGTGGGTGGTAGGCTGTTGAAAGTCAAACATCATATTTCAGGAGCCGAGCAAGTTCTCTTGCAAAGGCAGAGGCAAACTGGGGGCCTCTATCAGAGATGATGGTATTATGTAGACCGAATCGTTTGAAGACGTTGTGGAAGAAAAAGCTTGCTACTCCTGCTGCATCAATAGTCTTTGAGCATGGAATGAGGATTACCCCCTTTGTAAGGCCATGGTTGACCACGACCAGGATAGAATCGTGACCGAAGGAGGAGGGAAGATCAGTGATGAGATCCATTGATAGCTGCTTGAAAGGCAAGATAGTGGCTGAGGGGATAGCGGAGAGCGGAGGGACAGTAGGGTGAGTGTTGACCTTGTTCTGCTGGCATATAGTGCAACCATTGATGAAGTGCTTGACAAAGAAAGAGAGGCCCGGCCACCAGAAGTCACATCCAAGGATAGATTTCGTGCAAAAGACGCCCATATGGTCCGAGAGGGGTGAGGAATGGATGGAATGGAGAAGTGCTGCATGAGCAGGAGGCGGAACGTACATGCGCCCCCAGAAATACAGGTGGCCATTGTCGAAGGACCAATCTTTGAGAGAGGAACGAGTGAATAGAGGTGAGCCTTCATTGAGAGCTGTGAGGGCTTTTAAAATGAAAGGATCTGAGGAAGAGGAGGACTGGATATGACGCGCAAGGGAGAGATCGAGTGCATTGAGCACAACTGGATCCGGTATGATGGAGGAGTTAACATTATCCGTGGAGGTATCAACATCGTCGTGTCGAGAGAGAGCATCAGCAGGACCCATTTGGGAACCCAGAGTGACAGCCCAGACAATGTCAAAGTCCTGGAGGAAGAGGGCCCATTGAGCCTGTCTGCAAGAGAGTTTACGGGGATCTTGGATATAGGAAAGATTCTTGTGATCGGTGATAATGGTTACTGGATGCGAAGTTCCTTGAAGGTAATGTTTCCACTCGGCTAAGGCATAGATGACTGCGAGAAGTTCATGATTGTATATATCGTAAATGTGTTCAGCGGGGGAGAATGTCTTGGAGAAGTAAGCGCAGGGGTGTTTGTCTCTGTTGGCATCACACTGCATGAGGACAGCACCCGCTGCTAGGAGGGAGGCATCTGTTATGAGGAAGAAGGGCTTGGATACATCTGGGATTGTAATAACCGGAGCAGAGGTTAAGATGTCACAGAGTCGGTCAAACACTTGCTGTTGTAATGGGGACCAGACCCAGGGTTGGTCTTTGCGAGTGAGGAGGGTAAGGGGAGCAACGATATCAGAGTAGTTTGGGATGAACTTTCTGTAGAAGTTTGCGAATCCAAGGAACGAGCGGACTCCTTTCACGGAGGTGGGAGGTTTCCAGTCCTTGATGGTGGTGACTTTCTTTGGGTCCATGTGGATAATTCCCTGACTGATGATCATTTCTAGGTATCTCATAGTTGGTTGGTCGAAGGAACACTTTGATATCTTCAAGGATAAGCCATGTTCTCAGAGGCATTGAAGAACACAGCATGTCCACTCATGATGAAGAGAAAGAGAGCCTTTGTTGCGATTCCAAGGTTGTCCATATAGATTTTGAGCCAACATTCTACTAGCATGTCTGTGAAAATATGGTTCATGAATTCTTGGAATGTGGCAGGTGCATTGCAGAAACCGAAGAACATAACTGTCGGTTCAAAGAGACCAAAGGGGGTGATGAAGGCGGCCTTCCACTGATCTTCCTCTTGGATACCTATGTTGTTGTACCCCCATCGGACGTTGAAGTTGGTGAAGTAAGTGGCGTCCTTCATATCATCGATGAGTTCTGGGATGAGAGGGAGAGGATAAGCATTTCAGATGGTGTGAGAGTTAAGGTATCGATAGTCTTGGACTGGACGAAGAGAACCATCTTCCTTTTTGACAAAAAAGAGTGATGAGGCCTGGGGGGAATGAGAGGGGATAATTCAACCAGTCTTTAAGTGTTCGTCGATTATCTTTCGACATTCCTCTTTTTCTAATGGGTTAAGTGGGTAGACCTTGGCAACTTTTGGGACAAAGGAGTTCCTGAGTTTGATTTTGTGGTCAAAGGAATAGTGGGGGGGTAGTTTCTTGAAGAGGCTGTCGGAAAAGACGTCTGCGTAGTCCTTGCAGAAATCTGGAATGGTATCCTTGGTTTCCGCGACTTGTAGTTCTTCTCCACAGGTTCCTTTCAAGGGAGGATACTCACAAAGAGACCTCTCGACCCCTTGGGGATATCTCTGGAGGAGAAGTCCAGCAATTTCAAGATCAGGATTTGCCGAATACCAGTGCGAGTTATAGTTGTTATCTGGGCTTTCTACAGTGATTGAATAAGTCTTCCAGTCAATGGTGGGGTTCCATTTCTGGAGCCAGGGCATCCCTAAGATGATCTGGGGGCAGCTAAGACGAGTGACCATAAGTTTGTTATTGCCAGAGAACTTCTGCGAATAGAGAGGAACTTGGGCATTCCACTTGATGGTACCCTTCCGATTTTCTGTTCCATCAATGTTGTAGGCGATGAGGGGGCTATCCAACTTAGAGAGCTTGAATCCCACTGATAGAAGGTGAGAGTCGATGAAGTTCCCTGTTGCTCCTGAGTCAATGAGAGCAGAGGTTTCAACGGTTTTGGTGGTTCCTTGTAGTGTAACTGGGAGATGAATGGCTCTTTCATTCTGGGGGGCTACAAGTACATTATCTATGTTAAAGAGAGAGGACGTCGAAGCGACTCTCCTTTTTAAGAATCCTTTGCCTTTTGGATGCGTTCTGGGGATATGGTGATGGAAGCTACTTCCTCTGATGGTTTCTCATAACACGTCTTGAGTATAGATAAGATCTCCGTCTCCTCTTTTCCAGAAGTCTTGAGCGAGTTGATGTATTTGTCTAGCTGAGAGCGAGGCGGTGGGGTCTCCTTGGTGGTAGAGGTGCGGATGTGTTGTGTGTTTCTTGGGGGTGGTTTCAAAGGGAACTTAGAGCAGTTCATACTGTTGTGACCCACCTGGTGGCAGCGGAAGCAGCGACCTTCCTTGATACAACAAGCTCATTCGACTGGGGTGAGCTTCTTGATCATGGTGGTGGCATCAATGTCCATGGCATTGGGATCCCTTTCTGAGGTGTGAGTGAAGGATGAAGGGGTGAAGCATCCCTTCTTTAAGGTGAGGATACGCATTTTCTGACCATGGAAGGTTTTAGCATGTTCGATCCACTTGTTGATGGTGGTGGGGATCGAGGACATAGAAAGGATCATGGTGGCAAGTCACTGGTCTAGGCCAAGCGAGAATTGGTCGATGAGAGTGATATGATTCGTAATACCTGCTTTGGCAGTGAGGTTCTGGAAGTTGGTGATGTATTGTTGGAAACCATTGTCAGTGGTTCCATCTGCGGATCAAGAGGACTTTTGGATGAGCTTGGTAAGCTCAAGGCAGGCAGTGGCTTTGGTGTCGAAGGGGTAGAAGGTGGACTCGAAGTTGGAGCAGAAGTCTAGGAACATCTTGTCTGTAGTGATGGATTGATCTGCCATCTTATCGTACCACATCTCGGCGAAGTTGGCTCCTCGACCCTCGCTCATCTTGTTGAGGGTCGTCATAATTTTGTCGTTGTCAGAGGAATACAGTGATTGATTCAAGGCAAAGTAGGCCTTCATAGCTTTGATCCATCTGGATGCATCGGCAGGCTTGCCTGAGAAGTTGGCAGGGAGAGCAGCTTTAAGTTTGGGTACTCTAGACATGGTGGGTGCTGGGGTCAAGGGTGGGGGTTGGGGCAAAGAGGCTCCCAAAGCGAAGGAGGGTACATAGTTTCATTGGGTGATGCTGGGGATACTGGGGATCGCTGAAAGTTGCAATAGCGCTGACTGTGGGATGCTGGGAGTGGTGTTGTCTCTGAGCTCAATGTCTTTGTCCTCTTCAGGAGGAGGTGCTATGGATTGACATTCTCGATGTCCAAAGCAACTTGTGGTGATAATGATGGGGGCCCTTCACCTGGAAAGGTGGGGCTGAGAAGATTCTTGATCTTTTGTTACATGAAGCGTGTGACAACAGGGATACTCCAAGGAGTAGCACTAGATGGGCGGTACTCACAAAGAGACCGACGTCCGCTAGCCTATAGAGGTAAGAAGTCTTAGGGACAAAGGAAGTCGAGTGAGGATTGACTTAAGGTACAAGGTTCTCGAGGTGACTCAAGTCAACGCTTGTATTGCATAGATCAAGAATGGAGAATACAGGTGGTAGGTATACAAGTTTATATAATGTGGACCAGCGCACATGGACCAAGAGATAAAAAAGATGCAAGTGGAAAAAAAGGTTATAGAAACCTATGGAAGATGGGGAAAACTGGCCATTGTGAGAGAAGTGGTGGAGGAGGTATAAGTCTGATGATAAGGTTAATGGAAGAGACAAAAGAAGTAGGGGGAGGCGGTGTTCATGAGTAAAAGATAAGTGGCATAGGGTCGACTAGGAGTGCCTCTCCAAGTTGTATGAGTACTGTGTACAAGGAAAAGTAGAATGCAAGAAGAGAGAAGGAAAATTGTAACAAACTGGGTCTTCTTCATCAGTGTCACTTGTGTCCTTCAACTGATTGCTTTCATCACTGCTGTCATGGTTTCTATCACCATTCTCTGTGGGTATAGCATATCTAGTGATTCCACAGCCTGGCCCGGCCCAAAAGCCCTGGCTTAGGCCCAGCTTAGGGGGCTAGTGGCTTCACAAAATCACAAGCCAGGCTTCAGGCCTTTGGAGCCCCTAGAGACAGCTTGGCTTGGCTCGAGGGCCCAGGCTTGGGCCCAGGCCATGGCTTGACATAAGGTGCTACCAAAATGCTAAGTACAAGATAAAATGCAGTACTCAAAAATAAGCTATTCATTAATATCTAGAATATTACTATCCCACTATTGGAAGTCTTTACTTCCAATAGCACAGGAACAAGAAGGGATGAACACTTGATGGGAGGCTCACCAAGTATTGAGGGTAGTTGGTTGATAATCAAGGGTGAAGCTGAGTAGCTGTGCTTCTGATATTGATGTGGAACAGGAATGAAGAGAGGATTCTTCATTAGAGGAAAAAGGGCAGTAAGGTCCTCCTTATATACAGACAGGATGTGTTTGTACCTGTGTACTATATAATACCTATATGAGGTATATCACGGAATGTGATAGAACATTATAGAACATGAAGAAAGATAAGGTGAGATAGTAAGAATAGTATCCAATAGGAACAATAGCTCTTATCAGAAGAGCACTGCTTCTTATCTATAGTGTAATATGAATAGCATAAGCCTTAAATAACAGCTGACCTATGAAGACATGGTCTAGATTGTGTCACATGATGATGTCATGTGATCAGGCCTAGAATCTGGTTATGTAATAAAAGATCAGAAATAGAATACCAGATTCTCAACACCCACTTATCCTCAGTCTCCCCATCATTGTCACCAGGATCTTGCTTGTCATGCACCTTGGGAGTGAGCAAAGGATCCTTCAAGTCTCAAACCAGGACACTTGACCTTGTATATACTATACTTCAAGAATTGAAGGGTTTTCATGACATCAGCCTTGAGATGGTTGTGGCGCTTGCTGATAGTCATCCCCGCAGATGAAAACACATGTTCCAACAATATGGAACTAGCCATGATAGGGAGAAAGTCCTGTGCTAGGGATCCCCACACTGGGTATCACGCAGAATGCATTTCCCACCACTGCACAATGGTGGTGTCACCAAGATGTTCCCACATGTTGATGTAGTTGTGGAAACCTTGCAGCCATGGGTGTGTGGGATCGCCACCAGGCTTGCTGCTCTGGTCCCAGCCAATTGCATCCTCATTCTTGCCATCACCCTCATTGTTGATATTGGACCCCAAAAGAGCATCAAGTTTGGGGTTGTGTGTTGTGATGTGACGTTTGTGGTCTGTGGACTGTGGGGTATTAGTATCAGAGTCATACATCACATAATAATGTTCCTTGTACTGTTGGATTCGTTAATGCAGAACATGATTGAGAAAAAGGTGACTTACAATTAATTTGGTATGCTTCATTGCTTCATTTGCAAGCTGTTCACCCCAATTGGCATGGATGTAGTTAAGCTTTTGATGAGAATCAAGAACTAGAGAAAGAAAGCAGGTGTCAGATAGGTATGACATATTTCAAGACCACTTACTCATCGCTATGATATGTGCATTGGATGTCACTGTATGCTTATAGTAGTGGGAAATTTTTTGTACCCCCGCTTCAAGTGCAGTACTGAATCTCATAAACTTCTTGCTCTTTGCGTGTGATGACCATGCTTTGTGTAGCATCTTCAAAGCCAGGAGGGCTGTATGTAGTGTAGGTTCCTGCTCTGTTGAGAATGCATGTTGAGCATTCTCTACAAACTAATGTGAATGGTGTCATGTCAGTGTGTGATGAAAGGAAAGATAATAACAATGTACCATGAGAAGGGCTAGAAGGAGATGGACTTGGTCCCACTCCTCTTCTAATAACTGGAGCCCCAGGACTTTGTGGTGCTTTTCTGGATCATTCTGTTATGCTGGAGCGTAGCTTGTAGCTATAGCGACCACTTGTAGGAGTAGGTCAAAGTCTTGTAGAGCGAATAGGAGTCTCAGCACTTAAGATCGCAATCAATAAGGCTGGAAGACTAGAAACTACACTGGATTGCGTAGAACTACAGTGACTCCAAAAACCCTTTCCATACTAACCCAGAATGTGGTGCGCAAAGCACACCACCAAACAGCGTGGGAATTACGCTTAGCATTGGTGGAGTTATAAATAGTACATACTCTCGGCTACAATATTGCCCCCTAGGACATGTGATTTGGTCCACATGCCAGAGAGATATGATCAATTCAAAACAGCAATACCATGAAAAGGGTTTTTTCACTTTTGAATTGATGACTAGGATCTTAGTCAAATCATTGAATATTTGCCATTGTTTGTTAGTACAAACAAATATATACATGTAAATAGTATGTCTGAGTTTAAAAAAGTTCACACACCTCTTTATTCCCACCATAGCTTCTTATTTTCTTCAAAATATTTTAATAGGCTACAAGTCACTTTTTGAAATTATTCAAGGTCTACTCTATGGTGTTATGGTCAGGAGACTATGCAGGACATACTACAGCAATGCACCCTTACTCTTCCAGACAGTTTATGACCTTTTTACAAATATTTTTATAGTTAGTATATTACTACCAGATAATGTGCAGAGGATTAAAATCAATATAGTGAAGGAATTGTTGAGGTTCATCATTCCAAATTTGAGGGTGGAGGTACTGGTTATCATGCCATCATTTCTGAAATGAATTCCTTCACTATATTGATCTTAATCCTCTGCACATTATCTGGTTGTAATATACTAACTACAAAATATTTGTAAAAAGGTTATAAAAACAAGATGAATGGGTTAATTGGTTACTGATTGTCCAGTTTAGCTATAACACAAAGAAGCAAGCTTAATGCAGAAATCACCCTTTGACATCATATGTTCCTATATGCCAAGAATGGGCATGGAACAACATGTTTCCAAGGCACCAGCTGCTCTAGAATTTGCCAATGCTATGGCAAAGATGCTCAATGAAACTAAAAATAATATAAAGAAGGCCCAGGAATGTATGAAGGTCCAGGCCAATAAACACTGCATTAAAGCATCATGTTACGCAGTTAAAGATAAAGTGTGGCTATTGACAGATAATTTATGGCTGATATGCATATCAAAGAAGCTGTCAGAACGGTGGCTCAATCCTTACAAGATCACCAAGATGGTTGAAAGTAAGGTAGCTGAGCTAAAGCTTCCCTGCTCTATGAAAATTCACTCTGTTATAAATATCTCTCAGATCAAGCCCTACAAGGACAGGCTCAACCTGGTCCCATTGAAATTGCCAAAGATAGGGATGAAGTTTATAAAGTCGAGTATATTGTTAACTTCTAGTTGAGGATGTCTCAGCTTAAATATCTAATTCATTGGAAGAGCTATATGGACATGAACAGGACATGGGAACCTGCCAGGAATTTGGAAGGCATTTCTGAGGTGATAGCAAAATTTCACAGGACAAACCCAAATGCTTCTTGACAACTCCACATGGCTTAGTTGGAATTTTTAGGTTTATTTAAAGCTTATGAAAACATGACTATTACTCCTGATTAAAATCCACCCTTTCATCACCTGGAAGTCAATTCTTAGAAGGTGGATAGTGTTATGAACATATATTTCACCCTTATCTTTTTCATCTTATCTTATCAGTGACACGTGATTATCTAATCACTGACACTGTATCTTATCATTTGAACTTAGACATTTCTGTGCTCATGGACACACTATTCTATAGATTCACAAGGACCTCTGATCCACCTTATACATGCATAGTTTCCTCTTCATTTCCATGCTATGCATGGCTATGTGTTCTTTTCCTGTTCTTCCCCTGTTTATGCAGTGACTCAAACCTTTGATGCACTTAGTGTTAGTGTGATTTCAGGTTATTTTCCTTCACTCCTATTTATTTGCCTCTGTGATCAGTTTCCATAGATGCATTTAGTATTGGTGTGATTTATAGGTTGTTTCAATCATGGAGGCTGTTGCTCAGGAAATTCATGGTCAGGTTGTGCTGTTTGGTGGTTTGCAGATAACAGGTAATAATTGTTTAAATATATAAGTTCATTGCTGACATGCAGTGGCTTATTTTCTTGGCTGACTTTTTGCAATTATCTCCAGTCTTTTCTGAAGGCTGAGCTTTATTCACATTCCAATTCAAATTATGGTCATCTGTAATCAAATCACAGGTCCTGTTGAAAATTGTATGTAGACAAAATAATCAAGGTATTTATGTACTTCATCATCATTTATGCTTCCATAATGTTTTAACCCACCTCATGATATTTACCCTTTGTCAGACTTTATTCATGTGCTCAATCAGTGTTGTGTGGGGAATTTGAATGATGAGACTGTTCATCTTTCCTCAAACCTCTCTTGTCCCATTTTCAAGAATTTTTTACTGCAATGTCAACTAATGAACTTTTTTTCACTTACCAAGAGACTGACCAATTCAATAAATGTCACCTATCATCCATCAAATCTTCTTTGATTGTGCTCAGATTCTACAATTAGGTTAGAATTTAAAAAAAAACTGAGCCTTTGTTATGGACTTTACTGTTATAAACATATATTTTCACCCCCATCTTTTTCATCTTATCTTCTCAGTGACATGTGGTTATCTAATCACTGACAGTTTATCTGATTGTTTGAACTTAGACATTTTTGTGCTCATGGATGCACTCCACTATAGATTCTTGTGGATTACTATTCCTCTTCAAGCATGCACAGTTTTCCCTTTCATTTTTATGCTGTGCATGACTATGTTTTCCATTCTGCCACACCTTATGTTTTTTTTTTTTTTTTTTTTTCCATTTGATCACCTTATATCTTGCTCATATTGACAATTTCATGTCAAGGCTATGCCTGATGCATGTATTCAACAGATTGCTCAGACTATTCATTTTACAACCCTATACCCATATCTTAGATTAGCTACAAACATGTACAAACCCTAAAGTGGTATATAAAGGCCAAAGCAGCTGCCAGAGAACTTTAGTCAAGTTCTCTTGGAGTTTTCCCTTTAAATCACCATCTGAATAAGACTCAATTTTCCCACCCTTCCTCTTTATTATCAGTGATCAGCCTCTGTAGACACACCTAGCATTGGTGTTGTTTATAGGTTGTTTTACTTACTAGTTGATTTCTTCATTGAGTTGAAAATTGGTGCTCAAGTCATGTTTGTATGAAACATTGATGATAAGCTTACAAATTGTACTGTCAGTATGATGAAGGGTTTCTATATCTATAAAGCAGCCACCAGGTACTGTTTATATTAGAAGAAGATCAGTTTTGTGTGCAATATTCAGATCTTTGAGCAGGTCTTCTTGTATTGTGTGCAGATATCAGAGATGGCTCATTCAACAAATCAGTGGCTTATCCTCTCATCAAGTTTTATACATTCAATCTATCAAAACACAATTTCATTCTTCTGATTGACTTTTTAGTGGATTTGAACAGCAATGCTGCTGTTAAACACATCCAGGTACAAGCCATCACCATGTCCTTAATATCCATGCAGCTGATAATGTGTAGATTCTGTTATTCTTGATGTGGGCCATTACTATTCATAAAAGCCAAGGTCACTCTTTTGAAAATATTGTTATTGATCTCTCTCATATATTTTCTTAGGGTTAGTCTTTTTTTGTTTATTTTTGTTTATTACATCCCAAGATTTCTCTTCTTCATCTACATAGTTATTATTCCCTTCATCATGATGTATGTCTATTTTTCATTGTTATCCACCTATTCAACTCAAATATTTCATCAGGATATGTTTTAAGATTGTTTGTGTTCAACTAACTGCCACTGGAAATTTTCTCAATAATCTCCCTCCCCAATGCAGGATATCTGATCTGATTACTGTCTTGAATGTTCTGCTTGTCTAATCCATGTTCCTGCCAATCTCCTGCCTTTTTCCACCCATCTGGTTAGTTGTAGTCTCTCCTCTCATGAATTATTAATAACTTTTCAGCTATCAACTGTCAATCCTTCTGTGTTTCTGAATAACTCCTTATGCAATTCTTCAGATTCCCCAATGGTATTTTTATTTTTCAATCATCATTCTACATATTTAATAATTTACAAGGACAATGTCATCACTTTTGAAGAAATTTCATCTGTTGATATTTCTGTTTCCACCCCAATTTCAGATGCCCTTGGTGGTCAGATTCATTTTTTCTTTCATTTCGGGATTTACTTCAGACTGTTTGTTGTAGCTTTCACAAATTCACTCTGAATCTACATGATCTCTTGCATGGTTACTAGGTCAATTCCCTGGAGATTACAATTACCTCATCGTCACCACTCCTCTCATTGTAATGACCCCATTTATTGTCTATACTAGCAGCATGTTTCAGACTCCTGCTCAAATAGAATCTTGTTTTCCACTATGAACTCTTGAATGTTCCAATAGTTCCTTGTCTGCTGCCATCCCTTCTCTTCTTGCTCAAGGCTTTCAGATCTTGACTATGATGCCTACTGCATCAGTTTCCCTACCTCTGCTGTTCAGATTACAACACTTGAATTGTCATGGCTCAAATATTGAGTCTGTTTATTGCTTAAATCTAGCCAACATTCTTTCTTAACCTAATAATGCTCATTGTTTTATTATTTATGGTGGAATGTTGTAGTGTCTGGCCCTTCATTACTCAGAAACCCTAATTTTCCAGGATCTTGTTTCTATGGCCTTGGACAGACCTTCAATAGCTATGTCCCTAGGGTGTTGAGCTTGGTTTTTATAATGACATTATCTCTGATGAAGACATCACAACACTTTTTAGGATAACCACCAACAATTCAACACTTTGGCCTCTTAAAGATGTATTTTAATCCAGTGATTAAGGGGTTGTGTATTGGACAATGGACAACAAATCTTGGTTTCAGAACCATCTCCTCAACATATTCATTAATTTCACTGGTTGTTTTAGAACTCATTGTGTGTGTGTGGCTAAGGAACAGTTTCCAGATTTACCAGCAAGCTATGCAGAACATAGTTGGCTTTAAAGAATATGTGAGAAATGTCTGCCTCCAGCATGATGTTGAGTTCTTTTTGTTTTCTTTTGGTCAATTGATGAATCTATGATATGATATCATTTCTTATTTGTTATGTCATGTTCAGTATACCACTTTTCACTTTAACATACAATAATGTGTGAATATTATTCAGCTTGATCATGACAGTTTTGTAAGTACCAAGATTAACCCTGGTCAATCTTGTATTACCAGTTCTGTTTAGATTAGTACTCAGCAACCAGTGTAGATTATTGCTGTGGTGAGTATAATAATTAGTATCATTGTCACGTTGTGATCAGTGCAGGTCTTTTGTGATTGCTGTGATCAATATCATTGCCTGCTTCACATTCTGTTGTAGTCCATTCTCTACACTCATCCTAGCAGGTATCCATCAAGCCATCCCATCCCATGGCTAATCTCCAATGTTCACCTGGCACCAAATCCACCAACTTTTACACATCAGATGATATTCTTGTAAATAATTCATCTCCCAGCTTTTTTACCTTCATTTTCATTTCTATTTCCCAAATTCCCTTCCTTCATCATACACAAACTGCTCTATTTCAGGCTGTCATTGCTGCATTTGATCATTTTGAATGCTTTTCATATGAAGTTTGCTACTTCCTCTGAAAGTATCATTCCATCATTATTGTTCAGCCTGGCTCATCTGGAGAATGAGAGTGGGCAGAACAAGACAATAATATCTTTGAAGTACAAAAGCATCCTTGGCAATTGCTATAGCCATTTATTCTATATGAACACTTTGAATACCAGGTTCAAGACTTCATGTGTCAGCCATATTTGGAAGACAAGGAGCTGGGTATATGCACTCATTGTGGACAGCCCCTTGGAATGGCACTGAATCCCATCCTTTTTCATGATCACATTTATGATCTGGAGAATTTAGCCCATCCATGATCATGTTTTTTTTTTTTGTTCCTCTACTATAGCGTTAATATTCCCAACCTCATATCAAGATTGGAATATGCCAAATGGCTAGGATTACTTATCTTGTCTTTGTTGCATTCATCATGTTGTTGTTGTTTATTGCCTCTTGCATGGTTACAATGTTCTTTCTTTATATGTCTTTTTGTAAAATATGACATTCTAATGATGTATTTTTCCACTCTAGCCTCCAGCTTTCTCAAGTAGATGAAGATATTACTTGTATTCATAGCAGCATCCTTCTGACATGAATTTGATCCAGTCTAAACAGCTTGAATATTCTGGATATCTAGTTTTGTAAGCATTTTCCCATTCAAGCTATGCCTGCTATCACTATGTTCATCTCAGTGGGAAACTCTTCAATGTTTTTTTATTATTATTATTACTATCACTATTGTGCATTCACTCATGTTTGTTCATTGCATCAAACCATTTTCCTGCTTGCAATCCTTGTTTATGTAACATGCTTTGATGCAACAACTTGAAGCATACATTATTAGTACTAGTTACCAGTGCCCCATCACAAAATTGCTTGCTACCATATAATGCATCTGGATGTGACAATGTTTTGATCCTTGTAAATTACCTCACTTATATATATTGGGTACAATGTGTATTGCTGCAATTGAATCTACATACATCACAAAAATAGCAAAACCATATGATTGCCTGAGTTTCCCTGACAGCATGTGAGAATAGTTAGTTACAGCTGGTTGTTTATGTCAGGAGGTTATGAGCCTTAGTGTGCCTCCCTGTATTCCTAACAATTTCATGGATTTTTGCCATACCCTAGCTACATTTTTACTAGACTTTCACTTTTGCCTAAGCTAATCCAATTCCATGGTAATCCTACACTTTCAGTACACTTTCCTATACAATTTTTGTCTCAAGCCAACTAGTTTGCAACCAACATTTTTCCCATCACTAATCAGTAATAAAATCAACAAAAATCCATGTAAATAATACCAGTGCTTAGCATTTCCTATCCACCCTCCCCCCACTCACTGTTAATAAAATCAAGCAAAACTCAACAAAATCAAGCAAAATCAATGCAGAATTTTCTAGATTTTCACCATACCCTAGTACATGACATTTGCTACACTCTGACTAGGTTTTCACCATAGCAATTTTGATCCTAAACTAATCCAACACTATATTCATATGCTTTACTTCAGTTAGGGAGGCCAAGCACAGCTCATGGGGATAGTGTAGTCAAGAGGTGTGCATTCAGCAAAAGCTAAACACAAGGTCAGCTTTTGAGTTGACCAAAAATGGCAAGAGGGTGGAGGGGAGGAGTTCAGCCACTTTGGCAAATTAACAGCCAAGATCTAAAAGCTTGCACAGCATGCTGAAATGTCATTATATCTGGCTGTTTATGTAACATTGTTGGTGTTAGATTAGTAAAATTGGTGCATTCCAATTGAAAATGTGTTGCTACAGATCTTTTATTTTCATTTCTTAGAGAATTACCATATTTCTATGAGATTGGGCAAGATCTCAATTGTGTCTTTAGACTTTAAAGAATAAACTTGGGAGATGTACTTTAGGATGCAATTTCTTCCTCAAACCTCCACCATCTTTGATGCTATCACCTTGTACCATCATTCAAGAATGAACATGGAACACAATAATACTCTTTATGATGTTTATGTTAATTCTCAGCAAAATTCTCAGTATTCTTTGCTTATTCTGACTGCTCTTGACACTCAAGACTATTGATTCCAACACTGCCTGTACCTGATCCTCTCTCATTTTATGAGAAAAAGGAACTGGTTTGCAAAGGCATCCGAGCTGATTATCTCAAATTGCACAAACACTATGAGCTTGGCTCTCATGCAGGTGAAATAGGCTGTTAGGAGCTACAGTGCCCTACTAGCTGTTAGGTTTAAAAAAGTATCTTGACTTCCATCTCCCTCACCAATCCTGGTTACTTCTCCATGCTTGTTAGCCATTTTTGTTGTCAATTTTGTACTACCAACTCAAAAAAATAACATCTGCCACCAAATCTCATGCCTTATCACTAGCACCATTTTCCATTCCATCAGCATCCACTTTTCCACCTGCTATACATGTTTCAAATTGTCCTGGGCTTGCTATCTCTTCATTCTGGCCAGAGATGACCAATGCTCTGGTTGTTACTTGCTTTCCCTGGCTCTGAACTCATAATGGTCCAGACCAACTCACTTTCAAAGCATAATATGTTCAGGGCATTCTATATGCATGCTCACCTGACTGCTGATAAGAGCTCAAGGCAGACCAGTCAGAGTGTGATGCTTGTAATTTCCTCTTGACCAAAATTCAACATATTGCTCAAACTTCAGATGAATTCAGTGTCTATACTCATCATACTCTCCTTAATCCTATCCAGCAGCTTAATATTATTTTGTGACTTGAACAACAATATAATAGGCAGAAGCTGAATATTTGTCTCACTGGGTGCTTGATTTTACTTACCTCATTTCATAGGAATTCAATCACAATAAAAGATCAAGCATTTACTCTCTTCTTTTAATGATTTTTTGAGCCTAGTCATGGCTCTTTCCCAGCAGGATATTCCCTATCTACAGCAACTTCTCCAGACAGCTTTCAGGAATGATTCCAGCATTCATAAAATCATGCTCAAGTTGGAGAGTACATTCAAACATGGATACCATTCCTAGGCTCAATCTCAAGAATCTTTTGATCTAGCACTTCTCATTTATTGTCTAGGGGGACAAAGTTTATTGTATATGTTTACCCAGCATCTTCGTATTTCTGCTCTTTGCACACTCTGCAACTGCCTCTCCTTTCTCAAAATTGCTCCTACCATTGGATTGATCCCACCAATACCCATTGATGAAAATATCAAAACATTTCCTCTCTCTGACTTACAAATGTTGTAGTCTTTCAAGTGCCATAGTATTAGTCTTTTAATTGATGAAACTGCCATTGAAGAAACAGCTATCTATTATTCCTGTTATGATTCGTCTTGGACTACTCTTTTCTTTCCTAATCTTCATTAGCTATACGCTGTATTCCTACGAGTCGCTCGTTCGACTCTCGCCTCGTACGCTTTCTTTTCACTTTGTCTCACATGACCTTATCCAGTCGGCAACTGCCGTTTCTACCATGTGACTCCGCAGTCTGCAGTCATGACGCCATCGACTGCGCATTTCATTTCCGCTTTCCTATTTGTAATTCTAATGACGTGTCGTCTTCTCATTGGCTACAGATATCATACAACGCGTCACCCTTTTCCACTTACCATACTTAGTTCTCTTTTCTCATGGTCTGTGCGCGGATCCCTTACATATAAATACCTGCGCTCTCGCAGTAGAGATCCCTAGCTTAGACCTCCCTTGTCTTACCTAGAAATCTCTGCAATCGACAAGGTCCTTGTACCTTTGCTCCTTCGTCCCTTGTCTCTCTTCGTCCGCTACGCGTTCGTCTTTATGACCGTAGATCTCTTGAACCGAGGACGGTCAGTATTGCCTTAGCGCATCCGTACTCCGTGCCTACGTCGTCACTTCGTGCCCGATCACTGGACGACTCACTTCGCCACTTGGTCACATCACGTGCCAGTGGATTCCCCCGCGCCACGTGACTGCTTACGCGTCCGTGGAATACCTTAGAACCCTCGACACTTAGGACCTCCCTACGCCTTCAAGGTGTTACGCTCGACCCGGG
>JBBPRF010000696.1:0-16972 GCA_038092875.1 Lanmaoa pseudosensibilis | reverse complement strand
GGCTCTGGTGAGTAGACACTAAAAAAGAAAAGCAGCTTGAATTATATATTTCAACAAATAATATGCATATGCAAAGTGAGGAATTGCAGTGACTGGGTTGTCAGGTGTCAGCAAGGTGTCAGCAAGGCTCAGGCGCGAACGGACGCCAAAAAAGGAAAGTGGCTGTACCCCCAATGGACAAGGGATTCCCTACAGCCGAGCCACATGGTTTTTGGTGGACAAAAGAGGAAATCCACGTGGAAAACGCGAAACCGCTCGACACACTCGGCCCTCTCGACCCTCTCGATCCACTCGATCCACTCGACCCACCCAATACACCCAAGAAAAGCGTTGCATAAAGGTACTTTCCCCCGCCGTTCTCCGCTAACTTTTTGATACACTTATGAACAACAGGCCTACAAACTACTTGACATAGGGGGTTGAACCATCATTTCCAGCTGCCATGTCATCTTTGACAAATCTAGAAAAATCTCTGGGGCTGAATATGCTTCATGGAATGCCCACACTGTTGGGAGACAGTGGGAGGGCCTAATTCTGAAGCTTCTTCACCAGCCAGAGCACAATCATGATGATGACAATCATCCACATCCACCCAATCCTGGACCAGTGGGAGACATTCTCATGTCTCCAGAAAATGTTTCAAACCACTCTGCCAGTCCAGGCATTAAGGAGCTTGCTGAATGCCTAGACCAACTCCAACTTAATGAACCTCCTGTCCCTGCTCCAGTCCCACTTCCTGCTCCTGCTCCTGCTCCAACTCCAGCTCCAGCTCCTGCCCCTGCTTCAGCCCCTGTTCTTGCTTCTGCTCCAGTACCACCACCTGTACAATGAAGCCACAAACAATGACAGACAGCAAATAAGAACAAGGAGTATGAATACACCCTTGAGAAAGAAGTTGCAAGGCAAGAACTCTAGAGAGAGAATTCACATGCATATCTGCTGAAGCAAACTCCAAAGCTTCCTAACAGTGATCCAGAACTTTCTGGAGCATTCACAGCCTCAATCAAGGACCTCATTTTTGCTGGGTCCACAAAATCACCCTTTAAAGAGTCACTTTCAAGAAACCTTAAGGAAGCCTACTCCAGAGCAGACAGTGAACTGTGGAAGTCTGTTGTGGAACAGGAGCTCCAAAACCCCAACTTAGATTACTTCAAAGCTGGTCTTCCAGATAAAGTGAAATGAAAAAAAAAATCTGGAGTTGGATCAAATGAACATATCTACAGCTATGTGCTCCAGAAAGATGGTCAAGTCTGCTTCCTAGTCATTTATGTCGATGACCTACTCCTAGCTGCTACAACTCAAAAGTTCATGGACTCCATCAAGTCAAAACTCTCCACTGCTTTCAAAATACATGACTTTGGAAAGGCAAAGTACATACTTGGAATTGAGATCAAGCAGAATTGCAAACTCTGGACCATCTTCTTGTTGCAATCACAATACTATCACACAATTCTAGAGAAAAATTGGTATGTCCACTTGCAAACTGGTATGGACTTCCATGGCACATAGCTCCCAACAGATAACCAAATTGTTCCAGAGATGGTCATCAATGGGAAACAAGTCTCATACCTTACTGTTATAGGATCACTGATGTACCTCATGCTCAGAACACATCTGGACCTTGCATATGCAGTGGAAGCACTCAGTTGATTCAGTGCAAAACCCAAGTTCATGCACTGGAAAGCAGCTAAATGTGTACTCCAATATGTCCAAGCCACCAAGAACATGGAGCTTCATTTTGATGAAACAGAGCTTTCCACAGACATGAATTTCCATAGATACTCCAATGCTGGTTTGTCTTAGAACCCAGACAACTCCTACTCCACCTCCAAATTCATATTTATTAGCAATTGTGGAGCCATCTCTTGGTCCAGCAAACAACAAAGTATGGTAGCCCTCTCCACCACAGAGTTGGAGTACATCAGCCTCAGCAATGCCAGACAGCATTTGGCCTAGCTCTGAACATTCTTCAATAAGATTGGACACTCACAAAAGGCTCCAACTGAGCTACTCTGTGACAATCAAGCTGCCATCATCTTATGCTATAATCCACAGTTCTGGGCTCAGACCAAGCACATTTAGTGAAAGTACCACTTCATCCAGGATGACTAAGTTGGAAAGGGAGAAGCCACAGTCCAGTATATCTCCACCAAGGACATGATGTTTGACATACTCACAAAACTGCTTATGAGTGAACAATACTGGAAGTTCATTTGAGGTATGGGATTACAGCTACACTCAAGTGGGAGTGACAAAATACCACTAACTCTGGCCAGAGTTCCAGAACTCCAGAACTCCAGAGACATTTAATAGACACCCCTTTCACTTTGGAGTGTTGGACTATCAACTCCAGAGCTTTGTTTCTTCTTACAGTATGACATTGCTGCTCAGTAATGTCCTTTACATACCCCTTATCATATTTTCTCTGGATTCTATTTTCCTGATGCTTATTGAGGTATGAGTGTGCCTTCACCACATAGTACATAAACCCTTCACTTCATTCCCAGACACCTCAGTTGTTCTTGCCTGTCTTAGGCAGCAGCTAAGCTCTGGTTTACTCCAGTACTATTAGCTCTGCTCCACTCCAGACCTTCAACTTTTGACAGTATGTAGTCACTGTGACATACTGTTCCAATTTTGATGTTTTGCTGATGAATACAGTGGAGACACAATGCTGTGACCTATATGACCTCACTTTGAGTACTGTACCATTTTGATTGATTCATCTGTCACACATCACATGGGGGGATTTGATGAGATGAAATTTGCACCTGGTCATGTGTCATAGGGCCTGTTGTTGAATAGGTTTTTTGGGTGCATCTGTCACACATCACAAAGGGGTCTGATGAAATTCCTTTGTTATGTGTCACATCAGATTGACCGTCAAATATGTCCATGTCAACCAAACATAGTAGGTTTATTCATTTTGATGTTTAAGGTACAGACAAAGGTTGGATGGACACTGGCATATTGCATAACATTGTAAATTTTTTGCTCCGCATTTCATGAAAACTTGTGCCACATGCTATGAGGCTGCCATATATGATGAAAATCCTTGCTATCACACACTCCAATTGCCAACAAAATGAAGACTGATGAAATCTGCCCATTGTTACATGTCACAGCTGCCAACATTGAATCAAAAGCTCAGTTGGCCATGTCACATGTCACAAGGGCTGTCAAATCAATTGTGCTGGTACAGTAACCTTCAAGCCAAGCCTCCTGAACTCCACCTGCAGTGCATATTGAAAAATTCATCTCGTGAGTAAACATCACCATGGTGTTCAAGTGTGCACATTGCCATGTTAGTATTGACAAAATACCTGCTTCTGAGGTTCCAGCTCTTCCAGAACACTCAGGATGAAAGCCTTCCATTCCAGAACCACTTCCAGAATTGCTTCCCACTCTTCCATTCCAGAACCACTTCCAGAATTGCTTCCTGCTCTTCCAGACTCAGAACCACCAGAACCACTTCCAGAACTTTCACTTCCAGGCCTTTTACAGTATGACACTATTGCTCAGTAATGTTTCTTACATACCTGTTACTATACATTTGGTAATGTCTCTTCCCTGCACTTATTGAGGTACAAGTGTGCCTCCACCACATACCACTTATATTCTTTCTACATCCATAAGCACCTCAGTTGTTCTTGCCCATCTTAGGCAGCAGCTGAGCTCTAGTCTCTACTAGAGTTTTGACAAGTATGAACAATTGAAATAAGTTGAAGGGTGAGGAGTGAGAGGCAGCAGTGAGATTCTGCTACATTAGGTATCAAACTCTGCTAGGCCTACTGCTGATGTAACTCTATCTGGGGTCCTGGACATGTGACAGCTAAACTGTTCAAAAGATTTTACAACTTTCCACAGACTTTTGAAAACTGCTGTAACATGCAAAGCACTGTAATCTCATTGGCATTGCAATCCCAGCATTTTTATTACAATATTATCATGATTTAAAGATTTTATTTTGGCATGGAATCCCTTGCAATATATTGAAATAAGTATTATTTATTTCTGACAAATCTCATTTGCAAATGTTCATAAGCTTACAAGTCAAATAACTAGAATATAGTAGCTAATGTACTATTATCATCTTTCCCCCCTTCCAAAGCACCCAGCAATCTGTTACTGGGACCATTTTTACCAAAGGTGAAACCCACCCAAACTCCTCTGGAAGCAGGATCCTCCTTCTCCTTGACCTTATCCACATTCCTTTGCTTCTCTTTCACCTCCGCATACTTGGCCATATCCTCGGGCGATGTGAAGTCATCATAGTACCCGGTATCAATTTCCGAATCCAAAGCAGGGACGAAAGGTGCCCGAGTCGACCGCAAATCCTCCCATTTGACACCGTCGAAGAACGGGTGAGTCATTACCTGCGCTAGAGTCGAGTATCGGACACTCGAGTGCGATATAAGCCTGAAATGTAAGATTTAGCAAAAAAAGCAAAATGTAGTCGACGTGATAAACGTACCTCGTAACAGCATCCCATGCAATGTCGGTGAGGTTGAAGATGATATCTTCTGGTTTGTCGTATTCGGGCCGCCGCAACACCTTGGTCCAGTTTTTCAAATTGGTCCAGGTCTCTTCGGGCGTACCTCCACTGAAAGGTGGGAAACCGGCTAAAAATTCGAAGAAGATGCATCCTAAAGACCAGTAGTCGACTGAGTAGGTGTATGGCTTCCCACGTAGGACTTCAGGAGCCATGTAATCGGGCGAACCCACGATGGAGTCAGCGTAACGTGGATCTTCATGACGAACAGAACGATAAATAGAACGCCTTTCAAGCGTCGATCGATACACGACTTGGTTGTCTTTGACCTTGTCAAGCTATACGAGTATGTTATGCAGGCCGGCACACGTTTCAACTAGGAACCTACTTTGATTTTTAGTGACTCGATTCGCTTTGGGTTCAAGGCCCCAGTCGCTAACCCAAAGTCTGTCAGCTTGACGTGGCCAGTTCCGTCGACCAAAAAATTCTGTAGGCAGTTAAAATCACCCAGTACGAAAAAACATGGGCTGACGAACTTCTGGTTTCAAATCACGATGGATGTAGCCAAGCTTGTGTAGTTCATTGACGGCTACAAACATCTCGCTGATATAATACCTGGCGTGCTCCTCCTTTAGCACTCCAGAGTTGTTCAGAAGTGTGCGGAAATCTCCCCCGGGTACGTATTCCATGGCAAGATATACGTGCCGAGTGTCTTGGAATGCGTACAGCAACCGCACCAACCAAGGCGTTTTGGTGGCTGTCAGGATATCCCGCTCGACGAGAACGTGCCGAACCTGGGCACCGATAGCATGATCGTAAACATCGCGTGAAGACGATCAGTTGCCGACATACCTCGTCCATCTTATGCAATGTCCGTTTTTGCATCCTCTTCAGGGCACATACCTCCCCGGTTTCCTGCTTGCGTGCAAGGAAGACTTCACCATAACCACCCTGGCCGACCTGGGCTATAATATGGAATTGCTCTACCCGCAATTTTGCGCGACGTTTCCTGAGCAACACCCGTTCGCGGCCACAGTATGACTTAAACTCTTTTGAATACTCGGCCGTAGACAACTGTCGTTTCGCAGTATCAGCATCGAAGCGCGTCCTGCGTTCCTTCCGAGAAGCGAGATAGCCAAGGCTTTGAAAGTAGTAGTCGAGAAAGTCTATGGATCCTTCAATCGGCTGTCATCGAAAACGATCACGAGGAGACGCACAGAGCTGTGCCACGGTGGCTTTACGCTTCACCTCCGAGCTCTCCAGGAGTTCCCTTTCCCAGAGTTGAAAGCCAGACGGTTTCACTGTCGTTGCGGCTTTTGCGGTATCCATTCTGATGTCGTCGTTCCAACCGCGATCTCCCTTGGCTGTGCTCATGTGGATATCACGGAGACCGATGGTAATGCCCTTTGCTGTATCCATGTGGATATCACGATATTGAGTGTCTGAAGCGTTTCTATTGCCCGTCATGAGGGAGATACTTGCCAGTCGTTATGTTCGTGAGTCAAGTTTTGGGAAGATCAAGATTCAAGATGCGACGCATTCAGGTTGTCTTCTTAGTTGGTGCAAGTTGGAACGGGATCTACACGTGCCATCTCGTAATCACGTGACCAACGCGACAATAACTTGGACGTGTCGATTAGCAGAAGAACAAATATACAATGCGACATACACATATCGACCTCGCGTCTGTCCTCGCCCAGCCAACCCCTCAAGTAGACCTTCGGCTGCAGGCATATGAGATCTCAACCGGAAACTTTCTCAAAGCCGTCACAAACTATACCAATCGCGCCATCGCCGAGATTACGAAACACAGAGATGCCCAGGAAGCCGACAAAAGGAGATTGGTTGAGCGAACACAGGCAGTGGAGGCTGAAACGAACCAGTGCAAGCTGAAGGAGATCGACCTGCTAGCCGGTATGTTATGAATCCCCCTCTCCATGCAGCCACTCAGAGCATCGTAGTATTGGCCAAGGAGCAAGAGGAGAGGCGTGACACCGAACAATCGGTCGCTGCACTCAAACGTCAACTAGCTTCGATCCGTGAGACATGCGCAACCATTGATTCCGAGGTTGAACAGTACCGTGCTGTTGTTTCCAATCTACAACGAGGTGCGGTTCTATCCTCATTCATGGCACACACATCAACGAACCGACGAATTTAGAAAAGGATGCTGAACGAAATATACTGAACGAGCACGCTGCACAGCTTGAGTCAGAGCTTGCAGCGTGTGAGTCATGGCTCAAGTGCAACATAGAAGGCATCGAAGCAGACCAACTCCTCATCCGGCTTTCTCATATAGACGAAGCGAATGTTGACCGACAGTTTAGCTTCGTACTCGATGTCTCTACCCCGTCATACAACGGTGCGTTCTGGTTCGGATACGCCAAACTAGCCTCACATCCATCGCTCCAGTTATCACGATGACTCCATCGTTACCGGCCCTTCCTATTCTCCTACAAGAGCTCAATCAGACCGGAGATGTATACCGATTTATCAAGTGTATGCGATCAGCGTTCCGTGATTTGCTGCAGGCGCACTCCTAGTGTAAAACGTTTGAGATCATGTACGCTATCTATGCGCTAATATTCTTGTATATCTATCACTCTTCAACGTGGTCAACCCAACCAGTCTTGTCTCTATACCCACCAGCGCTGCCAAGTTTCGTCTTGTTGCGTGACTTGCGACCACCGAGCTCCTTGTACATTTCCCGCATCTCGGCTTTGCCTGGGCGGGCCTGCTCTTCTTCCTTCCATCTCTCCTCATTGATTTCTTTGGGAGTCTGATATCCTGAACGGGAGGGCGAAGACCATTCCAACGGGCTTGAAGGTGTCGACTTGTTCGCACTCGTTGATAGAAGCATTAAACGCTAGAAGGGGGGTCAGACAGAGCATCAAGAGTATCAAAGTGTGCAAACCCAGTTCTGTTTCGACTCCCTTCTAGTCCACTTGCCTGTAGGTAGGCTCTCGTCGTGAAAATTCTCTTTCCGGTAGTGTTGAAACCATACTTGATCAATGTCAGCACCTGCAACGCAAACAGACGATGCCACCCACTATAATTAAGTGTCTGACTCTTGTTCCATTTCCGCGAAACCCTTGAGCATGAAGCAAGATCTGATATTGCGAGCCATCGAAATATACGCTGCGAGATTTGAGTGGGAAGGAGTTTTAGGGGATCTGATGAGAGAGGCTTTGATGCCAGAGTGGAACTCGGGGCATTCCGCGGATTCGCTCGCCGAGTGGGCGAGACCGGTCTGGAGCTGGGTCGCGATGGGGCACGGGACCGTGCGGGTGTCCCGGGAGCGGAAGTCTTGCGCGATGATAAGGGATATATCAGATGGGAATCGGGTCATACACTCACGACGTAAATGAGCTCTTCGTCGGATTCTTCATCAGAATGGCGAGTGGATGTGATTTGCTTGCGCTCCATCGCGAGCTCTGCGAGGGTCAGTGACCTGAGGACGTCCTGCCTGAGGCTCATGGTGGTTGTGGATCAAGATGGATGAACCGGCACATCCGCCAAATCCGGTCGAGAGGGGACAAGCAAATTCGGATGCGAAGAATGATTTCCTTTTGTAGCTGCTGACAAACGTGATGTCATCCACATATGCACGTGCTCCACTACACTGAAGTGAACAACGACCAGACACCCTTGGCATATCCGACCACCTCGTCCGCGCCTAGCTTGCTTTCCCCAAAGATGCGGTCCACGAATGTAATCGGAACCTCTCCCACCGTGTACCCCAAAGCCCGTGCGCGTACCATCATCTCCATCTGGAACACGTACCCTCGCGATTGTGTGAGCGTGATAATATGCCGCAAGACGGGCAGACGGTAGAGCCTTCGTAGCATGTTGGTCACAGTCAATCAGAGTATCGAGACGCACATACCGGAAGCTGCCCGTCAGGTCACTGACCCCAGGGTTGAGCACAGTCGCGGCCAAGAAGTTGGCTCCCCTCGAAACGAGCTTCCGTTTGAGATCCCACCCATGTACGCCACCAGGACGTGTGTCAGACAGAGAGGGCGTTGGCGTAGACCGATACCGTGTACCTGTAACAATGTCTAGATTGTATGATTGCTGCAACCTGTGGGGCAAGAGGTCAGCCGTTTCGAGATAGTGAGTCCGAGGAATGTCACCTAATGAATTGTGGTATGAATTTGGGCTAGTCAAACAGAGTGAGAATCACAAAGCTCCAATACTATTGATACACCTACATGGTGTGAAAAGTCGGCGTCCATGATGATAACAAAATCACCAGTACAAAAGTCCAGTCCATGGATGTATGCGGTCCTGCACGCCGGCGGTCAGTCCGCGTATGATCGAAAAAGAAACTGACACACGCACCCAAGCCCGAGCTTTCCGGGACGTGGTTTCAAAACCTGCGGCGCGTTCAGTAAGGTGATAGCACGAGCAAGACAAACACTCACGATTTTGTCATCCCCGTACACCCTGGAAAGCTCCTGGGCAACTTCTTGGGTGCCATCCGGACTGGCGTCGTCCACGACGATGATCTCCCATGCTAACTCACTAGACCCTTCAGCGGCCCGGCCTACACTCGTTCGCAAGTCACGCACTGTTCGCGGAACACTTTGGCCAACAGCCAGATGATAATGGGGAGGTTCTTGCGCTCGTTGTAGGTCGGCAAGATGACCGAGTACTTGTGTGTGTTTGGAGAGCTGTACTGGCCTTGCATGTTCATCGAGGGGGCACTCTCAAACGGGTTCATTGAAAACAGCGGGCGGGCTGTGTGTGACAGCGAGTGACGTGTCACAAACATATGTCTTATGGCTTCACCAGAGCCGTGCATGGACACCCTAGCGATTGCCGCTATGAGGGACCTGCTCAAAGAGACCCTTCGCATCGTCACTTCCGACAACCGCGTCTTCGTCGGTACATTCGTCGGTACAGACCAACTCCTCAACATACTGCTGGTCAACACCGACGAGTACATCCTCGGAACAGATACCCCGACAGGCCGATATGTTGGCCAAGTGATGGTTCCCTGGAGACTAATCATCCAGGTTGAAGCTCTCTGCCGGTCGCATGATGAGCAGGGGAAAAGACGTGAGCAAAACGGAGGGGGTCTGTATATCTGACGAGATTATTTTGCAAGTAAACGACGTCCTTGTCCATCTCTTCAACTGATATTCACGGGGGTATAAGCGCGTCAGAATCTCCTAAATGCAACTCCCAAAGCAATCATCCACGATGCTCCGCGCGGAGTCATCTTGTATTTCAAGAGAACCGTTGCCATGTCGAACCGGTTGCTAGTTAGAGGGGTCTCGAGAAGCGAGTGTGGGCATCTAGTCTTTATATTTGTCTTTGTAGATCCACGCCATCCCAACGTCGCTGATGCCTTGTGCGACCTGGAATCACCCCTTGAGACCATGCATGACCGAGCATCCGAGTGGACTCACTGCAGCACGATACCACTTTGCGGCCTCTTTCTTGTCCTTCTTGCACCCCTTTCCATTAGCTAGACAAAAGGCTAGATCCTGCTGAGCATCAGCATCCCCCAAGTTTGCAGCAACCCTATAGTAGCTCTGCACCGATCTCATCAAGGCCTTGATAAGCAATAAGCAATCAGTCACATACGACTGCCATCTTCTGATCTTTCGCTACACCCCAGCCCTGAAAGAAACACTGGCCGACCTCATAGATGGCGAGCACAAGCTCTTCCTATCATTGTGCATCAAGAAACCGATTTCACTTTACGAAAGAATGGACAGCTCACTTTAACGCATTTCGCATCCAACCCCTTCTTCGCCTTCTCAAGGTCCTCCACCGCCGACTCGGCCGCCTTTGTCAACCACTTGAAGCCAATCTTCTCGTTCTTCTCGCATCCCCAACCATGCCTCAACGTAAGACCCCACATCAACATCCCGACACCACATCCACCCTGCTCCTTTGCGCTCTTCTCGAAACACACGGCCGAGTCCTTCAGTTGATTAGCTTCATGATACTGTATTCCCTGTTGAAGATATTCTTCGGGTGTCTGAGGTTCGGCGGACGCAGGTCTACTGGTGGCCGGAGATATATTTGGGGAAGATCGAGGGGATTGGGACGTCGGCGATGGTAGAGCGCTGTCCAACTGGTAAAATGAATACGTATTGGAGTATAAGCTAAGAGATGATCCAGCTCTCAACGAAGGTGGATGCGGAGAGAGGGCGATATGACTTGGGGATGCGAGCAAAGGAGAGGAGTAGATCCCCTCGGGGTGAAGATACGACGAGGCCGACGATGGGCTGGAAAATTCGCTTGGTGTAAGATGGCCAGGCATGTGGTGTTTCTCAGGATATACACCGGTCACAGGAGTGAGAGGGTTGAAGGACACCGGGCTGGGACTCGTTCTGGGCGAGTTGGCCCTGCGGGCATTTCGCTCTAGCACCTGTCGTTTCTGTTCCTCGGAGGAGAGTATAGGTGGTCGACCTGGTCTTGAGAAGTTCAGTCGTGGTGAACCACTCTGAGACACTATCGGTTGACGCATGGGACCGCTCGGCCTTAGACCATCATCCTGCGGGGAGGAGACAACGACGGTCGGTAAAGGGGAAGGTGGCGGGTGCATAGGATCTTTGAAGTCAGTGTAGTTCAAAGTTGCCGGCTGCGTAAGGCCAGTGGCCTGCGGCCATACGTCAGTTTGCGATTCGAGATGTGTAGAGACAGAAGGAGTGGCAGAGGCAGGATAGTTGCTGTTGTAGTAATTGTGGCTACTCGACGGCTGAGGTCGCTGACCGTAATTGTTGTCCTCCTCGTAGCAACCATCGTCCGGTTCACAATCATCCGTAAACGAAAGGAAGGACTTGGTATTCTGGCTGGTATGCAGTGCAGTTATATTCGTCGCCGCGCTGGCCGTCGAACTCCGAAAGTTGGAGTGCAATAACGGTGAATCGGGGACGCCCTGACTGCCAGCTCGGAACGCACTCGGTGGTGGTGCCGTGTAAGTAGGTTGAGGAGGTACATAGTGAGGCTGGAGAGATGGGGGTAGGATTCTGGCGTTGGCCCGGCTAGCAGTGTGGGTCTGCTGCTTCGCTGCCTGCCGTCGAGATGATGTACGGCGAACGAGCGTGTCCAGAGGCGAGGAATGTAATAGCCGGCCTTGGCTCGACTGATGCTCGAATCCAGAATAACCCGAACTGGCTTCCATATCAATCTCTGGAAGACTTCAGTGGGATGGTCTCAATGGGCATACTTAGTGTTGAAACCTAAAGCTATCCCAAGCTGTGTTTCATCCTTGCCCAAGTCTGCGAGGTATCTATAGAGGCGGTAGCGATGCTGGCTCCTGAGAAATTTACACTGGCCCCGTCACTACGGTCGAATGGGGTGCCACGTCCACTCTACGAGTACATATATTTATCCCTCATTACTTATATTACAAAAAGTCCCTCTACAGTAGCTCATATACCCACTCGTCGACGTGGTGTCTGCCCAACGCGCAGACCGGGATGTCTTGGCGTCCCAGGCACGATTATCTGCGAGCTTCCTGTTGTAGTCTTGACTGCCAAAGCTTGTTCTGTCTCTTTCTTGGCGGCCCTGGCGTTTCCATCAGTCGTCAGCTATCCTCCCACTATCAATGCTATGGTGATGAAGCGACTCACTCTTCTCTGTGTTTTTTTATCTGGTTCTCCCACTCGGCTCTCTTGGAGAATTCTCGGTCAGCTCTACGTCTTGAGCTACCATCGTCAAAGTTCTTCTCCCTGACAGAGTAGAACACAGATCCCAGATCGGCTGCACGACCGTGAGTGATGGGTGCATTCCTCGGAACGAAAGTCCACCTTACCTAACCAATACGCATCAATGGCTGTGACCTGCGTCATATATTCCTTCGACGTGAGGATCAGCTCATGATATACAACATATGTTGGTGTGTCTAGACGAAAATAAGTTTCGATGTTAGGGGCACTGTAATGAATACTTACATCCCAACCCATACAGCGCACTAGTGGGATGTAGATGCGTCGGTAGTCCAGTTCGGATGTTCACATACTCTCCAATACCTTTAACACGAGCGGCCTGGTGGAAATATCCAGCAGTGATTGCTTTCCTGGAGAGCTCATTCGGTCGTGTCTCAAGCCCTTCAAATACAGCAGAACATACCTCAAAATATCAAAGTCCGTTCCGCTGGATATAATCTCCATTTTTTGGAACTTCATAATATCTTCAAGTTGCGCGCGAACTTCCCGAGCCTTCCTGAGAAGCTTAGGATGCAAGAAATGACGGGTAGCCCAGTCGTCCCGGAAGCTGTGAAGCCCTGGGTGAACGAAAAAGACGATGTTAGAAGTCACACGCACCCGTGGCTCTTCCACTGGTTGAAGACGTTCAGAAGGGTCAGATGGTCGCTTTCTGGTACATTGAACTTCTCGCGAGCTGCATCAGCTTCCTCCATCCGTTCCTTCGGCCGGTAGAAGACACTGGGCACGGATAGCATAGAAACGATTGTAAGCATCTCTCCAGAGCATCTGTAATCCACGGAGGCGATCAACATCTTCGCCATCGATGGTTCCATGGGGAAGTCAGACATTTTGCGCCCAACTGGTGTCAGATCCCCGACATTGTCAAGAGCTCCAAGGACCCAAAGTTGGTACATCGAGTTGATGATATTTGCCTATATGTTTGTCAGCACTACGACTGTAAAGGGATCGCTGTTGATATACCTGAGGTGGAGGGTCCATGAAATCGAACTCTAGCAGGTTCTTGACACCTAGAGACTTCAACAACAATACGGTATTGGCCAAGTTTGTCCGCTGGATCTCAGGTATGGTGTTGGGAAACATTTCGTTTCGGTAGGCCATCTCTGTATATAAGCGATAGCAGAAGCTATGAAAGATTGTCAGAATATCATTCTAACCAATCCACTCATGATTAACTGACCCACTGCCTGTTCGGCCAGCACGACCCGTGCGTTGATTTGCGTTCGCCTGGCTCACAGGGGTAATCTGAAGAGCATCCATACCAACTTTAGGGTTGTACACTTTCAGCTTGGAATACCCTGAGTCGACGACATACAGAATACCATCAACTTCAAATTCTATAAGTCCATGACAGACAGCAGGGACAACGAAGGCCTCACCTGTCAGCGATGTCTCTGCAATGTTCGTGGCTACGATAACCTTTCGGCGACCATCGCTAGTAGGCTCGAAGATGCGGGCCTGCAAGTCAGCCGGCATCTGGGAATAAATAGGTAACACTGCCAAAGGTGGTGGCTCATCCAGTTGTGCAAGCCTCTCTGCGGACACATCGAGAATGAGAAGACGTAAATTTTGAGGAGATGACACTAACCCTGTACGACTTGACAAGTGACTTCTATATCTTCTTGGCCAGTCATGAAGACAAGGATGTCGCCCTGAGGTAACGAAAGATGGATCTGGAGGACTTGCTTGACAGCGCTATCAACGTAGTCTTCACAGGGAGATTTCGAATGGAACATTTCGACGGGGAAAGTACGACCAGGAATATTATATGTTGGGGCATTTCCGTAGAACGAGGAGAACTGGATTCATCGTTGAACAGGGTCCAGTAATGTGAAGGATCTCAAATCTCACCTTCTCGGCGTTCATGGTTGCGGATGTGACAATGAGTTTCAGATCGCGTCGCCGTGAGAGGACTAATGGACTATCTTAGCGATAAATGCTACTATGAGGTGATAAAACCTACTCTTCTTCAAAAGACCCATGAGAACATCCGTGCTGAGTGATCGTTCATGTGCTTCGTCAAGAATGACGACACTATATCTATCCAAGTCACCTTCGTTTAGGGATTCTCGCTGCAGCACACCATCTGTCATGTCTAGAGAACGGACACCCGTCAGCTTGGAGGAGAGCGCACGAAATGATGCTTACATTTGATCTTTGTCTCCGACGATGTACAGTCTTCAAACCGGATCGCATAACCAACAAGCCCACCAAGTTTACACTGCAGCACCATTTAGGCGCAAGAAACCACGGAAATCGCGTGACACACCTCCATCTCCTCAGAGACACGTTTTGCGACGGACATTGCAGCAACACGACGAGGTTGCGTGCAACCGATAATACCGAAGGAGGCATACCCATCCTCGTAGAGGAATTGGGCTAACTGTGTAGTTTTACCAGAACCCGTCTCGCCGACGACAATAACAACTGGATTATGTTTCGTCATCAGAGTTGCAAACCTGTAACCACTGGAACATTTACCTTGGTTCTCTCGGATGACCTTTAGTAGTTCTTCTCGACATGCGAATGCGGGCAAATATTCCCTCTGTTCCTTTAGCGTCCTACTTTTGGCGAACGAACTGACCCCAGCCGTAGTTTTCAGATGGCTAGCGAACTTCGAATCTCCTTTGTAGTCCTCCTTTTCCCCAGAGGCAGCCGCTTTCTCTGCTGCAGCTATTGATGTGCAGAACACGCAGGGCTACGTGAGTGTCCAACTCAACAAGCGAAAGTGGCAAACTGGAAACCTACCTTCGGCTTCGGCCTCCTCGTCCTTGACCCCCATGATATTCCCCAATGACGTACCTCCCAATGAGGCGAGCTTGGCGGCAGCTTTCGCGCGCTCAGCTTGTTCTCGTTTCTCCTTCACAAGGGCACTGCCTTTCTTCGAGAACGCGGCCATATCGCTCGTTGAATCCCTGATAGGGTTGATAGGTTCCAGTTGTTTCGTAAAGATTGTCTTCCCATCCAAGAACGGGGGCTTGAGATCGTGAACCATGACATGGACTGTTGATTCTGACTCGTCTTCCAAATCAAGATCGAACTCTTTACGAGTGGCGACACCAGAAGTGACCATTCGGTTAGCTTCCCATAAGTCGTTGTCAGCATTCTAGGCGTCGCTCAGTAAACAAGACCATGTGCTCTAATAGCGTCGGGTACTCACATATTGAGCCTGCCTAGCCGAAATTTTCCTCTGCATTTGAGAGTGAGCATAATAGACCTCAGGAAAAAAAAGGGTCGGGACTGACCCTTGCTTTGGTCGCTATCTCGGCCTCCTTGATAACGCTGAGATCTTCGTACTGGGCAAGAGGGTTATGTTCCTCGTCGCCAGCAATACCGCCTTCTTCGGCGCCGCTATACCAGTCTCGATCCAACCTCACTTGCTCTTCCTCCCACTCTCTCATGTCGACACCAAAAAGACCGTCGTCCTCCGGACTCCCTCCTCGTGGAACCCTGGGCGTTGGAGCATCCCAGGGTCTGTCTTTGGCCGTTCCCCATCCTGAACCCTCCCCGTCCCGACTTCGTCTTGGGGTTGACTCCCATCCGACATTAGGTACGCGGACGCTAGGTGCATCGTGGTCACGGTCACGGCCGCCTCGCTGACTGCCCGGTGTCGAACTCCACTCCCTTCCAGAGCGGCCTCCCCATCCTCTATCGTCTCTGTTGAGTCGGCGCTGGAAATCCCCGAGACCTTTTGGTCCGTCGGCCCTGCGTTCATGCGTTGCGGAAATACCCTCTGAAGAATACGGTGACATGACGAAGATGTGTAGAAGGATGGATAACTTACCCTTCTGTCTATCCCTGTTCTTCCTGTACTCCTCCAGTCGTCGTCGGGCAATCTCAGAGAGACCACCTGGGTTGGAAGGGGTCTCTTGACCTCTCTGTCTAGAAGTACCACTCCGTGAGGGAGGTAAACTTGGAACTAACAGTACAAATTAGTTGCTGTACCGTGATACGGACGAAACGCGCACACCTTTGAAAACAGCATCATCATCCAACCTCGGCTTCTTCCTCGATTCATTTTCTGCATGTGCCTGTTCTCTCTTATCTTTAGCCAGGCGATCTAAACCGAGAAGAGACTCGCGGGGAGTTGGAGGCTCGATAGGTTTGGCTGGTTGACGAAATTTGTGTCTCTGTACAAGCTTGTCAGCAGGTGACGGGTGAACTTCGGGTCGACTTAGCTCACAGTTTCGCTCCTGAGTCCACCTGGACGGGCCATCTCTGGTTCCAGGACTTCACTACTAAGTACTGCGATACCCGGCACCGGATGAGGTACCAGACCAGACGCCTCCTGCTTTAGCTGGGATGCGATTTCGGCATGGAGGTCAGTCAGAAAAGAGCTTTGAAACTTGCCGAATGCACGGGCAGCTGAGGGGAGCATGAACGGGATAACGATGCGAGGAACGGTAGAGCGTACCATTTATGAAGCTCTCTACGGTACTTGACTTTGCAATGTCCATTACACGCTCCGCAAGGAGGTCATTGGGATTTATGGTATTCAATGCTCTAGAAAGCTTGATGGCGACATTATGTTTGAAGTTGTCGTGGTCGCTGGGTGAAGCCATCGCTGCCGGTGTTGACGGACACTGGCAGAATTCAAGACTAGCATGCGCTGCTTACGTCAGCACCACCTAACTCTGTAAGTGCACGTCGTTTCCTCGCGTTGTTCATGCACAGTCGCCCATTAATATTGCCGACCCACACTACCAGAGGTGCCAGTCACTGGCAAAACATGTGGTGCAGATTACCATGATATCTAATAGCAGTTCCAGAACATGCAAACTCCCATTCCACTACA
>JBBPRF010000695.1:0-16988 GCA_038092875.1 Lanmaoa pseudosensibilis | reverse complement strand
AATGAATGAGTTCTCACGTCGAAGCTCAGTTGGACCTCGTTGTCTGCCAGGGTGGACAGGGAAATGGTGGCGTATAAATGTGTAATGATAGGCGGTACGTTCAGTCCTTGAGGGAACATCAGCACAGATGCATAGATCATTGTTTGCAATCCTCACCGGTCACGCTAGTTTGAAGCGTCACTCCCTCAAGCGCGGGATTCAGTGAAGTAAAGGGGGAGCTAGCGCTATCTCCTTGCACGGTCAAGGGAAGAACGTTCCCAGATTGCACAAAGCTTGTCAGGAACGATTCGGCAACCGTATCGTTCGCATCAGCAGGCCCATACTGGAACTCTCCGGCCATGGTGTTTTCCCCGGGCACCAAATTGAACGTCTGAGTAAAACTGTTCAAGACGGAAGAGCCTTGTCTGAGACCCTGACTTACATTGAATGCAGCGCGGCCAATCATCACGTTTTCATAGTACACGGGAAGAGCGATATCCACCGTCGAAAGTGAGACATTAGAAGGGTTATTCATCACCGTAGTGAGCGGCGAAATGATATACTGATCACCATTAGTCCCGCCGCTACCTGTGATGCTCACGTTGTTGATCGCAGCTGTGCCTCCGAAAGAGTTGATGCCTGTATTGAGCATGATAAGATAAAAGATGTCGGTTGTAGAACGATTGGCCTACCTTGCAAGGTGGAGCTAACATCGAATGGAATGCCTGAGATAGGTACATCACCAATGGATGTCTTTGCTGTCACGTCAGCGGTCCCACTGAGATCGAAGGTTGCAGAGCTCTTATCAGTAACCATAGCAAACATAGCCTCGAACGCAGCGTTACTGAGCGACACAAGGGGAACATTATGGAAGCTGATGGGAAGGGACGCAAGATTTCCCGTAGAGACGCCCCCAACGGTATTCGATGACGGGAGATTAAGCTAAATTCGAATGTCAGCCATGTCATCACTGGAAACATCAATGTACTGACTGATGCAGCGGATACTCCTCCTGCGCCGAGAGTCATGTTGACTGCTGATTGAACGACCTGCAGCGAGAAGCCGAAAGGATTCTTGTACTCTGCTGCGGTGTTGTTTGAACCAGACAACGGGGCAAATGCCTCTTGCTGGGTTTCCATGATCAAGCTGAGGTCCGTCAACGCAATAGATTGGATGATCTATTCGAGGGATGAACAATCGAGGAAAGCTGCCTTCTCACTTCAGCACTCACATTGAACTTCTGGCCAGGAAGGGTGACTGAAAGAGTGAGGGACTGGAATGCATCGCTCAACCAGGTGACGGGTGAACTTGCTCCCGTTGTTTGGACTGATTCTCCCGTAACACTTAATGTAATATTGTCCGCTGCAAGATACTCCGAGAACAGCTGGCCGATTACATTTAGCCCATTGCCACTCTGAGGAATTATGCGACCCGCGAGATGTGAGGTTACTTGTCCCTCGGGAGGCAGCACGAGGTCTGTGGCAGTCAACGCTAATGAACCATCTCCTCTAAAATTGTGCGTCAAGGTCAGAAGATAGAAAGCTCACGTCCAACCAGCGTGTTGTCGAAGTACGCTTGGAATGTGACAGTGCCCAAATCAATACCAAGCTCTGTGAGGAGGCGTCAAGAGGGGGATGAAAAGCCATTGCCACAAAACATACGAGCAGGTGACGGGATAAGTGAATCGGTGCTAATCGTGATGCCTCCTGCCGGATCATCGGACGGAAGTTGGAAATTGCTGATGGCCACTCCAGGTAAGTTATTAAAGGCTTTCAAAGTGATGGTCTTCGTCAAGGACACGTTGTCAAAGATCGTGCCAAGAGCAGTCACCCGAAGGCTAGACGTAGAGATGGTCCAGTCAAAGCTCGGGTTATGGAGCAAGTAGGTGGCAAACGAAGTGAATCTGCACAGAGAAGTCAGGCATGATGATCGCAGGGACTGCGGAATGGCCTACTGTGTCTGGTCGGTAATGGCCAGCGTTCCTTGTGCGGCATAATTTGGAACGCCAGTGTTGGCGGCAGCACAAACTATAAATTGGATTTGAATGAAGCCATCGAAGGGACACGCGTAATTCGGCTCACCAGGAGGGAGCGAAATGGTTGCAATATCGTTGCCTTGCCAATTTACGCTAATGCGGCCGTTAGCTGGGTGCTTGCAGCAAATACACTCCACATACGTGACCGGATCAACAAATTCAATCAATGCATCAAGTGGCCCGACGTTCGTCAAGGAGCCCTGGAGAGCCAGGTTAAAACCGTTATTCGAGATGTTCCTATGCGGCGGTAAGCGACCGTACAACTAGTCATGGAGAAGACGTACGTGATGTTGGCCTCAGAGAAAGCAAGGACAGCGCTGTTCACCAGATCTTGTGCTACTGGCGCAGCGACGGCTCCGATAAGATATAGAGCGGTCTGGTCAGTCTGGAGAGCGTCGGGGTCGGTATATGTCATCCAGAAGAGTGATTATGCTTACGATCGCTGTCACTCCTTTCTGCAAGAAAGACAGACTCGTCGCATCTGTAACGAAACATGAGGACCCGAAGAGCCAAGCGAATAAATGACTTACACTCATCCAATTCCAATGAGGAGACAATTGCCAGGTCAACTTGGAGGCCTTTCAAGGCGTTGAGGATAGCGTCACTGAAATCAAACTGGTTCCCGCTGCACAGAAAGAATGAGCACCCTCCAGTATAGTCATGCCGTCACTTACCTAACGCAAGTTGGGGCACTAGTATCGACGGAAGTGTTGACCTAGGACGACAAGTAAACCTCAGTGTGCACAAGACTACAACTCGGGGTACGCACAGGTGGGTGGAAATTAGGGTTATCAATAATCAGTTGGAACAGCTGCGTCAAAGGTCCAAGATCCACATTGTGCTCTTGTGCTGAAATGGTAATCAACTCGATGATCGTCAACGGATCCAGGTTGAAGTTGAACGGAAGAGCCGGCGATGTAATATTGCTGTGACCGCCCGCATGGATCGGATTCGAAGACAAATCGACGTTATTGATAGTGCCAACAGTCAGGTTCTGGAATGTCGCCGTAGCCGTGACCTTCAGCAGGTTGATGCTTGCTGTAAAGGGATTTGCAAGGTTGAAAGAAGTAGATGCGACCCCTGTCTGCACAATGTCGGTTGGGAATTCCAGAGTGGCGGTATTGATGAGGTTCTGTTGCAACGCAGGAATGGTGACAGGGGAAAGTTTGATCTGTGATAGCGCAAGCTGCAAGGATTCAATCGAGGTAGAACTAGTTGTCCCAAGGATAGCCGTGTTGGAATTGATTCCTTGAAGATAGTTCTCCAACATCGTCTGACCCGCAGCAGTCTGAGCGCTGCCCTGCGGCGAATATAGTACGTCTAGTGTGGTAGCATCCCTGAGTATTGAGGCCATACTCTTGTAGAATACTCTTACCGGTTGGGTAATTAACAGAACCGGGCTGTATGACCATGTTGCTCTGTACAAAGGGCTCAAGACAACTGACATCAACGCAAACCTAGAGCGCTCACCAAATCAGCAGACCCAATCCTTTCGCCCCTGGTTGTACGGTCAATCAAGATCCAGGAAGAGGATTTCAATGCACTCACTCAAATTGCAAGGCGAAAGAAACGTCTCCCGTACCTGAAGGTGAGGTGAGTGGTTTACTTGGAGAAGACGCGTGAAACGTTACCGATTGTCAGATTGCTGGTCGATGGTACTTGTCAATGCGGCACATCGGATAACCTTAACTGCTCACCTGGGGTTGTAGAGAGTTGTGTCAACTGTGATCAGGAGGTAGTCAGAATACCCATGATTGACGTCCAGATTGGCTACAGTAGCTGGTTTAGTCACGAGACCCTGCAGACCGGCAATAGAAGAATCGACGGAGAATTCGATGTCTGACAGCGACAAGACCCCGACAGCAGTGGAGGCTGCTGCATTAGCGGCTCCCGATAAGGCAAGTATTTGCACGTCCCCGAGGGTAGTCGCAGCAACGAAGTTATCAAAAACGGAATGCTGATCTGCGAAAACGGCGAAAGGTACGTTCGAAAAGGTCAGGTAGATGATGCGAGACTGTACATCGGTGGTGCTTGGAGCTTCGGGAATGACAAGTTCGGCGAAGGATTGTCCGTTGAAGCCCACCGTGATGTTCTGTGACAATGACGTAATATCAACGGGGAAGGCGAATGGGAGACTGAAAGCGGCGGTAGTCGCATTGCTACTTGACATCGGATCGTATGCTGTGGCTTCCGTGAACAGTAACTCCATTTGTTCCAAGGTGATTGACTGAATGATATTGAGTTTGCCCTGGTTCGGTAATGAAGTCACAACTTGGAGGGTTTGTATCCCTTCATTGAGCCATGTGACCTTGACTGACCTCAGCAACATACAGAGCAACATTGCTATCAAGCTTACATCGGTTGGACCAGCACTCGCTCCTTGGACTGTAACTTGGCTGTCCTTTCCTTGAATGAAGTTATTGAAAATCGTCGACACAGCAGCCAAACCTTCGGCGGTGTTCTGCGGGATGAGTCGACCAGCAAGAGGAAGTGACGACGTGGACTGAGGAGCGAGTGAAATGGACGACGATGACGACACAGGGGCAATCTCGATTCCGCCAGCATAGGTATTGAAAGCGATGGAACTCAATTCGATACCGACTTGCGAAGGCTATAGTGTGCTAAAGTTAACCACAGAGGTCACTGACTGTTAGCATTTACTCACGTTTGCCACTGTGGATTGGATTGTTAGTTGGATTCCGCCCGATGGGTCATCGGCGGGTAAGTCGAACGAGTTGATTGTAACACCATTCCGCAATCCATTGAACCCTTTGAGAGTAACCACCTTGGATGACAGCAAAATCCCGGGAACCTGAATGCCTGCATCACTGGTTTTAAAGAGATTTCATATTCAACAGCTTAGAAGCACGTACCAAGTGCACTAACTACTCGAATGAGTGAGTGTCCATTCATCTGCGACCAAACTGACTCTTACCAGTGAGATTCTCTCCGGAGATTTCCCATTGGAACGATTCTTCGTTAAGCAACACCTTAGTGAAGCTCGCGAGCATGTTGACGTCCGCCACTTCAAAGGTAGTTTGGACATTGAATGTAGCCCCAACGTCGCCCACGACATTGACATCATCCATATGCATCGTTCCGAGAGCCTGACCATTCCAAGAAACGGTCAAACCATTGCCAAAGGAGATAGTGGCATCAACTGAGGAAATGTCAGTACACACGCATATGGCACTCGCATACACGGAACATTGGTCTCACAGGGTCCTGCGTTAGCGATGCTTCCGTTTAGTTGAGTGCCTAAGCAGCAGTGGTTTAGCTAAATGGGCCTGGAATATTACGGCAAAGCCTCGATTACCGAAAGAGGTTTCCTGCGGATTCGTTATGACGACAGTGTCGACGCTATTGAGCCCCGAGCTTAATTGAAAAAATATCATCTAATGGTCACTATGCGTACCCAAGCACAGATCCCGATACAATTTTCTGCACAATGGGCTGCGCCAACACAGGCAAGATGAGATTCAGGCTACTGTCAGTCGCAATTGGAACACTGAGTTGAGTGTAATCCAGAGTTGTCATATAGTCGCCTGAACGCAATGATCAAGAATCACAGAGTGGTGACAAGAACGACTACGCACCAATCGTAAGTTCCGTAGATAGCTGGACATCAGAACGCAATTGCTTGAAAGCTGTGTCGACGAAGGAGGGTAGGTCGAAACCACTTGGAGGACTCGTTCAACGCAAGAAATCATTCTGCTAAATGCTCGTACGTGTAAATATTGCTCCTACGACTGACTGGAGTCGAGTCTGCGTTCGTGGCTGTGACATAAGAGTATCCACCTAATGCCACAATGCCGTCCAAGGGTGCCGGATCAAGGCCAGCCTGCACGGCGAGAACACGGGTGAGAGTAAACAACATCGGAGGGTCAAAGTTCATGTTGAGATCCAAAGGAGGGGATGTCGTCGTTGACTTTCCGGTGGCAGAGAAGTTGGTGGCTGTCTGAATGGTACCAAGAGCGAGTCCGTGAGATGTAACAGAGGAGGTGATCCGTGTGATTTCAAAGCCTGCTGTGAATGGATTGACAAGGTCCACAGTAACTTGGCTGATATTATTCTGAAAGGTTGTTGAGAGTACTGACGAATAATCAGAAGTCACCAAAGCAGAATCCGCTGGGACCTACTCTCCAGTGAACCGCTGGATAGCAGACTCGAATTCAAGCCAGGTAGAGTTGCAGTGATGTTCAAGCTTTCGAAAGCGGGCAACAAAGACGCCACCTGCGTGCTACCGCTGAACCCAGCGATCACAAGCTCGACATCTATGGCATCGTTGAGTTCAAAGCCAAACATACCGAGAAAATTCCTAACCAGTGCCGCCAACGAAATCATTGAGTGTTTGCATTCCTTGAGGGTTGTTGTTTGGCTGGATAACCGCATCATAAGTGCACGCGACCGAAGCCAGCAAAGCCAAATCACCTCGAAATCCGATGTCGAGGTCAATGAATTGCTCCCCATGTACAGCGTCAGATTAGGCATCAGAGCGGTACCAAGAATGGCACCGCCTCTCTGTAGTTGAAGGGCTAATAGTAGGATGTGTAAAACTCGTAGTTCTCGCGATGATCTCTAGGAGAGCTTACTCAGATCACCCGTGGTCAACTGAAGGTTCGACGGGTTGACAATGGATACTATGATGAGAAATGAGCACAACCTCTGGGGTGTGTTTGCGTTACTACCAACCGACGATGCCAAGATTCAAGGCTTGTTGTGTACCACCTAACACGTCTACGGATTCAATGGTAGTGAATCCTTTCAATCCTTGCAGACCGATCAAACTCGTAGTCACATTGACTTGGATGGGATCAAGCGTGATTTGACCAAGACTCGTGCTTGCTACAGCGGTCGAGTTGCCTACCATCAAAAACTCGGTTGTCTGCGAGTCCGTAAGCTCCATGTCTTTAATAAACGATATAAGAAACGAGCTGTTGGCAAACAAGAGCTTGGGCTTACTGAATGCAGAAAAGAATCCGTGTTCTTCTTCCGTCGCGTTGAGAAACCCGTCCGAAATAGTGATATTGATTTGACCCTGAGTATCTGTTGGTCCCAAGATACTGACGGACGAAGTAGAAGCACCGAGAGGCTATGGCAAGCAAGTCAGTAATATGCCGATAAACAGACATATTATTCGAGGCACCGTAGAAAGCCCAGCGACATTCGAACCATTCTTCACGATATTGAACTGGTTCTGAACCGCAGAAATTGATACATTGAACCCGAAAGGAAGTACTATATTCCAATCATTCGTGAGTTCCAATCAAAAGATGATCATTGCTTTGTACCCATAGAAGCATAGACCGAGTTGCTGTCGGTCCGAGGATTCCATGCAGTCTCTGATGTGAAGGTGAGTGCTAGACTACCGATATCAATGGACCGAATTGGATTGATCGGTGCCGCAGACTGGAACGGGACAGTCAGTGTAAGGCTTTCGATACCCTGACTGAGCCAAGAAATCGCTGTCCCGTCGGACTGGATTGTGGACCTTCCAGTTGCAATGACAGGTGAACTCTGATGGTTGAGGAAATTGGTGAACAGTTGAGAAACCACAGCGAGGTCAGAGGGTGTGGTTTGTGGAACAAGAACACCGCCGAGCGTGATATTATTCTTTCCTGGGGACTAATGATAAGTGTAAGCGTCCGTTGTGCATCAAAGGGGAATCCAGAATACCAAATGGGTGTTTGGCCCAGCACCACTGCCCAAATAAACACCTTGGTAGGAAAGGTCGAAAACCACTGTTCCAAGATCGAGCGAGAACGGACTGAAGATAGCCTTTAGTTGTTGTTCTGGTGTGATCGGAAAGCAGCCGACCTTGGATTGTTGAGCTGCGTGACTGTGACAAAGTTGATACCTCCGGCGGGATTGTCACTAGGCAACTGTAGATCCACCAACTGCACATTTCCGGCAAAATTGTTGGTACCTACAAGGGATATGATGAGAGAGGGGCGGATAAAACTAGGAATGGAACTAACCGTTTATCGTGAGCATCTTGTTGAAGGATATACCATGAGCAGTTGGGAATTTCTCTGCCTGGACGGAGAGATCGTAATTCTCAAGTTGCCAAGTGAAATTTTGAGAAGTGATCATGGCAGACGTGAAACGACCAAAAGCATTTTGGTCTGTGATGTAGAAGATCGTTGTATCGTTTATCGTGGCACGTTTGTTGCTCGCATACAGGGTGGACAACTGCATATATCCAAGGGGAACCTTTGTGGAGCCATCCATCCAACTGACATTTACAGGAGTCGGGAAGGAGATGACGGCAGAAAAGATGCCGGTATGAGCGACCTGATGAAACATATCAGTGTGCGAAGAGAGCCATACTAGGATTACGTACGGTGCCTAGCATGAATAATTGGAAACTGTGATGTAAGGGCATAAGTGAGGGGCGATGTAGGAGGAAAGAGGGTAGACATACGAAGTATTCGTAGGGCTGATTATGGCGGCCATTGTGATATCGAGGGTGGATTTGTTAACAACATCCTGGATGATGGCTTTGACGACCGGGAACAATATGATGAACAGTAAGGCAATGCCAAGGCAGGCTCCTACGATGGAGGTGATGATGAACCAGCGACGCTTGTAGAGCGGTGGTTTGGGTGGAGCAGCGGGGGACGCAGGGTCTGGCTGTGAAGGCTGTTCCGGTTCAGTGGGCGATGTCGCGGAGACGGGAACTACGGGAACTCCAGCGGGAGTCGTGGTAGCGAATGTATCATTGACAGAATCTGCGAAAGGATTGGCATTTTGGTCGGCAGTACCTGCCGGAGCAACAGCATTTCCTGGAGGGAGGGTGAGGGGACGCGAGAAAAGAGAAGGGAAAACAGACCAGCGAGAGACGCGTTTGAATGAGATGCGATGGAGCGGGAAGAGGGGTCCTCGTGGTAGACGAGGCTGGCAGACGCGACCTGCTCCATGTGGTGGGGGGGAGAGGGAGAGTCTCATGGGACGCGTCATTAAGGATGAAGGGAATAAAATGGGGTGTGATTGAAACATCCATGACAGGAAAGAGAAGTCGGCCAGGAAATCAGTGCGAAGAAGTCGCGACGATGCACATGAGACTATGACGTCCAATTCATCGGGAGAATTAATCATGCCAAATATGTATATTTTATCCCATAATGGCACCGGCGCGGATCGCAACCTTGCCTATTTACGGCGTGCTTCGCCGTCAGGAAGGCGTCCACCAATCTCAACACCGTCCACGGCCCATTCCCACTCCACACGGCTACTAAACTGACCAGAATAGAGCTGAGATTCCCTTTGACACGTGAATCGCTGCTCGCTGAGATCTGCCTGTGAACATGCCCACCGCGAAGCCTATTTGCGTCAACACCAACGACGAGATCCCAGATCCATGAGCGTGTTGACAGACTCGGAACTTCTGAGCGCGTTCACTCCCGAGTGATCTGCTTAACTTCGACTCTCAGTCGATACCCGCCCCACTTCGCGGCAGCATTCGCGGCCACCATCTCCGTGGTCTGGTGACGAGTTAACGGCTTGCGTCATTTGACGGTCTGGTCACCAGACTCGCCATCTCCATTTCTGGGTCCAAAATACCAAACAGGAACTTCACCTACTTCAACGTGGTCCGCATCCACAGACACCGCGTGATCATGGGTCTTCTTCCTCCAGCCATCGAGTGAAAACGAGTAGGTCTTTGTCAGATCAGGATCAGAGTGGACCCCATGCTCGTCGCTCTTTATATTTAGGTGTCACTTTTGTCAGTCAATGATTTCACTCAAACGAAAGCCGTCCCCTGCCGCCCACATACCATGTCATTCCGACAATCACAGGCTTCACGGGCTCCATCCAGTTCATCTCCAAACCGAGCATCGTATACCTTGGATCCCTCCAAGCCAACAAGTAACCTCACATTCTGATGCCAAGGCTCTCATGCATATCCATATCGCCACTATCCCTTTCCGTTCCATCACAGTATGTAAATCACGAGATATCTTCATGGATCCGCGCCACAGGTGCTCATTCCGGTAGGTGAGAATCCACTCGACCTATGGACACCTCGTGTGCTCCCGTTGATGGCACGACACGGGACATGGCCCCGTAGATAGCTTCATCCCTGAATGTAAGCTTCTGTTCAATTTCATTCTGGTAGGGGAGGTCCTGATATACAGAGAAGAGCCAAGAACGGTTTAAGGTGAGATGCAACATAAATGATGATCGTGTCAGGAGAAGGAATGGAATGGCCGTGGTACGTGGACACAAGAGAGTGGAAACGAGAGTGGTGGTGTCGGCCGCACCCACGTGCTACCACCTGCGACGGTCAAGTGTGCATTTGTACGACTAGTTTTCCTGTTGCTCAAGAACAGGGATATTGTCGGGATCTGCCTTGTTGAATTCAACTCCAGGAGCAGTGGCCTCGTCCAAGGCATCGTTGGCTGCGGGTTCGTCTGTTTCCACCAGCTCTCCACTAGACGCAACACGAGGGACGGCGGTGTTCGTTGCAGACACAGAGGGGGAACCCGATGTCGCAGTCTCTTCACTCGCGGTGGAGTCTTGCCGCACGATGGCTTTGCGCGACCGGGTCGTTCGCCGCTCAGCTTTCTTCTCTTCAGCAAGGTCACCTCGTCCCGCGTCTAGGGTAGGTGAAACCCCCGAGTGTGTGTTGGAAAGCGTGGGCGAACCCTCTTCCCGGCTTAAAGCACGTGTACTTGATAATCCGGAGGGAACCCCTGAAGATCTTGGATTACGTGGACGTTTGGCGGGGTACGTGGCATCCCCATCGTCTGGCTCCCTGCGCTTTCGCTTTCCACCGGGACCGCCTCCGCGTCTTCGGCGCGGACTTGACTTCTCCCTGACCTCGGATTCCGGGGCAGGGGTCACTGCGGCGATTGAGGGAGGTTGGGTCGCAGCAGGTTCGTCCGCATCACGAACTTTAGCTGCGGGCCGGCGTTGGCGGTTGGAGGAGCGACGCGTGGGATCATCGAATACAGCCACCGGAGCGGGCAAGCCGAACGCAGTGGGGTCTAAATCTGGGAGTGATAATGCCAGGGTGCCGAAAGGGTGATACAAGGGTAGGAGAGGAGTGATCATATGGTGACGACTTGATTTATGCGTAACGGCGCTTCTTTGAGAGGGCTCAAGCATTTGGGAAAGTTGAGTTGGAGGTGACAATGGTAGAGGAGGCGCGGTGGCACTCTGTGATGCAAAGAGGGATTTCTCAGGGTGAAATATTGCAGTATTCTGAGCCGGGGATTGATATGTAAGTGCAGGTTTCCTGCGGACCGTGACTGTGCCAACAGTGAGAGCCCCGTGTGATTTGACGCTGGCCATTGCAAGGTGATGTTATATTAACTCGGGAAAAATAGCGAGATCCTATGAGCTAGGTTCAGTAAACCGTGGTTGTATAAGAGGATATACATACCTATGAACAGAGATGTTTGCTAGGAGAGTGCATTCCAGCCGAGAGTGTCGAGTAGAAGAGATATACACGCAATGCTCCGTAGGAAGGCGGGACGCAAAAGTCGATCTACCAATATAAACAAGATATGTTGAACGGATCGTGGAAGCCCTAAGGCTGGGAACGCGATGGTTGTTGTCCTGCTGGCGTCCGAGTGTGTCAAGACATGAACCAGACGGGCTCAATACCTCGAGAGACTCCAATATTCGAAGGTCACGTGAATGTCATCACATGGACGTATGGGAAAATATCACCGCATCAAGCAAACCACTCTGCTTCCGAGCTCCTGGCGTCATCCATCCCGAGTTGGTTCAGTGCCACTACTGCACTCGAGCGATAAGCTCTTCCAGTCCGCGGTAATTGGGTACAGTGCCTGTCACATTTCGAGACCTGCCAAGCTCAACTTGACCATTATGGAACATGACTTCCGCCCACTGCATGATCCCGAGAGCTAACTTGATTGGAACGATCCGCGTTATCGCCAGGCTGTATGTCTTTATCTATCCCTATTTATCGTAGCTGCGCGGGTGCCGGTCCCCGACTCCCAGGAGTTTTCGACTCAAGAATTGCAAACATGTGTCACCATCGCAGACAGAATACAGAATACAAATTCTCGTTCAAACCATGCGTGGCTTTTCTTGTTGAGCCCAGGTGCAAAGTGAAACAGGTACAGCAGATACTACAACGTAAAGATGACGGAATCTGAGTGCCACAGCAACATCCGAACCAAACAAGCTTTGAATCAAAGTATATGTCCTGTAAGAGGACCAGGGGAACAACGTCACCAACTCGGAGCTTTGAATGGGTTATTTACACCGTCAGAGCCGTATTTGGGTCGTGTCGTGTCGTGTGTCGTGAAGGGGCATAGCTGTCATATGGGTGCGTGTCGTAGAAGATGTGTCGACAGGTGCGACTGGCCTCTCGGGCGGAAGATGGCAATTGTGTAGTGAAGAAGTGTTATTCGTTATGTAAGCAACTTGCTACGACTAACCACACAATGTCTCTCTCCTTGAGAGTAAGAGAGAGATGGGCACCAATACCTACCACAAGCCTGTCCTTCATAAAGTAGATCCTGATGAGATGTGCCAGCTAACCGAGCACGAGATTCCGAAGCACGAGCCGTTGCCAAAGGTTGCCAATAGCACACACCACGTTTTTCTTCTTTTCCCTTGTACGACAAATGCAGGAAGCGGGCAGACTGACGTGAGTGCAGACATTGTAGTCATAAAGCCCAACCAGACGAATCGCTACTGGCTGCTACTGACCACCAGTAGCAATTTTTCGTACCGCTAACACTTTTTGCTACCACGGTCCAACTGTTGTCCTGAGTGCTCAGGACTGCCATCCAGCTTGCTGATTAGTAGGAGAAAAAACACAAAAGCTCATGGTGCTGTAATAACCACCTCTCATTGAATGAAACAGACCATGATTTGCAAGATTGAGTGATTCTAAGTACGTACTGAACAAATGTGTGTACGATGCACTTTCGATTTGTTGCACCAAGAGGGAGATGAAACTACTTATTGCCTGGTAACCCCATCATAAAAGACATAACTGGCAAATCAAGGACACTGCGAACAAACGAAGTAATGGGAGGAAAGGGCACAGGTTGCAGAACCAATTGCAGAGGTTCTCAGAGGGTTGTATCAGAGCAACAACCCACGAACTTTGGGTAGTTACTAGACAGGATCACAGTACATATGACAGTTACTTATTCATTGACACAGTAAACAGAGGGACTCGTCTAGCATACCGTAGACGAACTACCTATCCCGCCTGCCTGCTAATGAGGGGCTATCCGTTCCGCAGTCAGTGGAATATATGTGATACGACAACCGCCACGTGCATCATGCACACTCGAGTGTCGCGTTCACACAGCACCCAACCCAAAGAAAGCTTTCTAAACCTTAAAGGTAAATTCACTCGCTACGCTTCCGTACAGACAACAATGGTTCCCTGCACCGCCAGTGGCATCGCACGTCGTCTATCAACCTCTCTGTAGAGCCTGTTATATTGAGATGCAGGGCCGATCCATTTCCACGCGCTCTCCTTGACAAACTCCTCGAATGTCCACAGCTTCGGTTGTAGCATAGATAATGGCCGACGCCACACGTAAGCGTTTACTGCTAACGGACTCTTGAGCTCGTTCGGTGCAGGTACCGGGGGAAGGTCTTTTGGCACCATTTCTGTTGCCTCTATGTCGTCGAGAGCCACCGAGTGACCCAGTGGGTGTACGAGGACCAGGTCTCGTGTATATTCCTATCATAATGAACTTCTTCAGTGCCATTGTTCCTCGAGTCGATAGGTTGGCACTCACATCCCCCTCGTAAATGTCCAACAGTCTGATGTCTTCGTCAGAAAGTCCTACCACCAACGTCCCTCTCACAGATCTTTCCTCGGGCTCGAGATCCCCACTAAACATAGCCCGGCTTCGGGAGTAAGGAACCATACCCGGGTAATCTGCACCCTACAATTCATCGAGTGAGTGACAAAGCTGCACCGCAATATGCTGCTCGCCTACATTGACTTTATGCCTGGTATAGTCCTACACATTATTCGTGTGAGGATACTGTCAGATTCTGGGAGTTAAATTGATGGAAGGTAGCGTGCACTCACGAGCAATAGTGCTGGGCTGATCTGGAGGTGAGAGCCATCATTTCCGATCACCCGTGTCAATATTTTCGGGTGCATCAATGTTCCGTAGAAGAAGGCGGGTGCCATTGGTGGGGTATGGAAGCAATTGGTGGGGTATGGAAGCGAAAGACAGCTGGCTATGGGAGGTTATATAGTGTCGATATGAGACTCGGAAATGCCGCCGGTAGGCGGCAAAGATCTTGCTTGACGGCGTGAGTGCATGGAAGTACGATAGCGAATGCATGTCTAATCCATGAAAGACATCTCTATGACAATGGGTCGCAAGGATCTGCAAGCCTGAGGACAGTGTGTGAACGCTATCGCTTGACGACTCTACCACAGGCCGTTTAGAGCTGTGGTTGAAGGACGGTTAGCAAGAAAGGAAAAAGCGCGTAGACTATCACCTTGCTTGCAAGGTCAGATGCAAAAGTCAGCTGTTGAGCCGTCGCTTGGCAGCACAGTTCCTGAACTAACCCCGATTGACGATTCTACCACAGGCCGTTGAGAATTGTTGGAGGAGGACGGTGAGTAAGAAAGGGAAAAACGCGTCGACTATCACCTTGCTTGCAAAGCCAAATGCAAAGTCAGTTATTGAGCCGTCGCTTGGCAGCACAGTTCCTGGACTAACCCCGTTTGACGGTTCTACCCACACTGTGGCCGTTGAGAACCGTGGTTAGTAAGAAAGGAAAAAAACGCGTCGACTATCACCTTGCTTGCAAGGTATGCAAAGTCAGTTGTTGAAACGTTGAGCGGTGGCTTGGCAGCACGGTTCCTGAATTAACCCTAAAGTGACGGATTCGTCTCTGCACAGATTTTCTAAACCCCGCACGTCACCACAACGGATGGATCCGAGACTAGTGGGCAATGTAAATTCACGCTGTACAAGTACTATTTCGCTTGGAGACAGTACCCCACGATGTCATGCCTCATTCCACTGTACTCACATCTCAGCCATAGGAAATTTTATAGACAACAATATTCTGACGAAACGACTGAGACAAGATGTGTGTGACCCAAAATCAGACGTGACGGTGCAAGAGCGGCCTCGAGTCCTCGACTGGTGACCAATCCATCTATGAGGCAAGCCGTCGGATGTGCCTATGACATCAGCACGTATTGGTCACCAGTCTAGCAGACTCCCCGTACTGGTTCGTGTGCACGATCCAGGAATAACAGAGGACATTATTCACTGCATTTTACATGGCTCACGTTATCGTCGTGGAATGCTGGTACTACCGTACTATGTATGTTATCACGATCACGACTCGGATGACAGGATACTGTCGGCTAGGTCTGATCAACGTAGTGTCTAAGCGAATTTGGAAGACCGAACAGTCCACATTGGTAAGCCCACATGTTTCCGTGCAACGTGGGATTAATGACATCCACCATATCCACGGCTATAGCGCATTGGCGATATCGTCATGAACGCGCCGGTATACGTATACTATCACGATCGTAGGCTACGGCGCGGGCGCCGGTCCCCGACTCCCAGGAGTTTTCGATTCAAACCAAATGTCATTGTTACAAGCAAAATGCATGATACAAATACTCATTCAAAGTCACTTCAAACCATCGATGTACGACTTTTCTCGTTGGTCAGGTGCGTCAAGGAGTGAAACCCTGAAGTACAGTGGACACTAGAAGTCGTCTTCATTCGTAGCTACTTTCTTCGAAGGTGATGCACCAGGGTCGTCCAGAAGCAGGAAGAAGTTGTAAGAGCACCCAGGGAATATCGTCACTTGGAGCCTGTGCTTTACAAAGCAGATCTTGATGAGACATACCAGCTAACCGAACATGGGATTCCAAAGCACGAGCCGCGATTTTCCTTCTATTTTTTTTCCCTTTGTACAACAAATGCAGTAAGCGAGCCGACTGCATCAAAAGTCTCGAGTGTGAGCGCAGACATGTAGGGTAGCTCATAAGGCTCAACCAGATATGAGAACCAGCGCGGAAACTCACGGCGCTGTAATAACCACCTCTCATTGAATGAAACAGACCACGATTTGCGAGATTGGGTGATCCTGAGTACTGAACAATGTGTGTATGATGCACTTTCGATTTGTTGCTCCGACAGAGAGATGAAACTATTACCTTCGCGAACATAAATGGCAAGCCCATCACAAAAGATATGATCGATAAGCCGAGGACACTGAATGTGATGGGAGAAAAGGGTATTGCAGAACCAATTACAGAAGTTCTTTGGTGTATCATCCGCGAACTGCGGGTGATGGACGAGATCATAGTATGACGGGTATTCATTGACAAGGTGGCTCGGAACATGATTGGGAGAGGGACACAATGCCTCATCCGGCAGAGAGCTGCGCGTCCCACCTGCTCATTAGTGAACCTGTTCATTCCATGATCAGTGAAGTACACGCAAAACGAGAACCACAACGTACACCCATGCACACTTGGTGTCGCGCTCACGCAGCAGATCAGTGAACCCAACCGTCTAAACCTTAACGAACTGACACAGCGATGTGGACGCATCGCCACCAACTTTGTTCTTGCATATGTTATACAAGCAACGACCTGTTGTCGTTACCTTGTTTACAAGGTCACTCCAGGGTGGAAATTGTGGCTGCTTCGTGTACTCATTGTACCCCGTGGGATAGTATTGCCTCGTTAGCAAGTTCGCTATCATATTGAATACAGGAATCGGTGCGCGGACAGATTTTATCTTCGCACAGGTCTACAGTAAGTACTACGAGAAGAGACGCCGTTGAAAGGGTTAGTGCATCGCCAAGCCAAGGGATTTATGCTCCCCGTAAACAAGGTCCCTGCCGACGAAGTCCGGCCCTTACTCTAGTATTGAGACAGAGCTGTTGGAAATAATTACAGTAATAAGCCATTGTATGCTAAATTTACGGTGTTGCTCAAAGTGGTTCTCATTCGACTCGCGAAATATTGTTG
>JBBPRF010000694.1:0-16992 GCA_038092875.1 Lanmaoa pseudosensibilis | reverse complement strand
GAGGAGCAGGATTTTGAGACCATGGTGTGGCCTGCACAGTCTCCTGACCTAAACCCCATTGAACATCTCTGGGGTTACCTCAAGAGAAGGCTGGCAGAGTATGAACACCCTCTTAATGGGATTCTTCAGTTGTGGGAGAGAATTCAGAAGGTGTGGGAGGGGATACCAGTTGAGAAGTGTCAAAAGTTGATTGAAAGCATGCCAAGGAGGGTCCAGGCTGTGGTAAAAGCCAAAGGAGGGTATATCAAGTACTAATATATACCAAATACCCCCACTAGTACAAAAGTCCAAAACCTGTTACAATGGTATTGCTATTTTAAAACTGTCATATCTCGACAGCCTCTGGGCCGAATCACATGACCCAGGGATCGGTTTGTAGCCAAGGATTTGTACTCTATTTGGTCCCACCAAAGTGAAGTTGGATTTCCATGGGTGATTGTGGGGCGCTTCACGCCCCGGTTTGAGGCTAGTTATTGTAACACTTTTTGGAGTCACTGTAGTTAACCCTATAAATACACTGCCCTTGTACTATTATCTCTCAGCTAGTTCTATGCAATCCAGTGTAGTTCCTAGTCTTCCAGCCTTATCAATTGTGATCCTAAGTGCTGAGACCCTTATTTGCTCTACAAGACTTCAACCTACTTCTATAAGTGGTCGCTATAGCTAGAAGCTATGCTTCAGTGTAACACATGTCCCTAGCCCAATTTCTTGTTGAGCCTAAAGGACCACATGCTGTTAAGGCTCCTTAAACTTGACTTTAATGGTGACGAGCAATTGTTCACCCCTAAGCAGCAAAACAAATTACATCTCCTGAATATTGACTGTATCATTGAATCAAAAACCCTTTGCATTAACTATGTATACTAGCTACAACATTCACAGGGGCCATGATTACCTATGATCAGACCACCATTCTTTCCTCATGACATTGTTGAGGGAAGAAGATCCCAACTGCCACCCTTTCTGGTATTGCCAGCTAATCAAAGCCTTCCATATCAGGGTTCTCTTCTGTCCTGGTGGTGTCAGTTGTTTGCAGGAGATGTTGGAGGTGCTTAGGTTTGTTGGCTGGGGATGGATTCAGATCATAAGTGGGGATTCAAGCAGTGTGCACTTCCAAAGATAGGGTTTATGCCCAATAACAGAGATAGCCCTGTGTTTGGGTTCTTAAATCCATTTCTAGTAATCCATATGTGTAATCTCATTCTGGTGTTCATAAATGGGTGTACCAATCAGCTCTTACCAAAAGGCATGTTGGTAGCTAGACTTCCAGGTGACACTAATGGTTGGGTGGGATACACTATATGTAAATATGTAAGTTTAATTTCATTTGTTATATTAATCTAAAGCACACTAATAGAAATAGTTTTTTCAATCAAGATATCTTCACACATTATGCAGTGGTTGGTGTGGGTCATGTTACAAACTTTCCATATGGCATTGATGAGAATCATTCTCCTTTCTGTTTCTCTCTCATATGTTTCAACCTAGACTTCACCTACAATCTTTTTGATAGCTTAGTTCTCAAGTACTGATTTTCCCTTCGAAGCCTTTCAAACAGACAGCCTCTTTCCTTTCAAGGATTTTCCCCTTTGCGGATTCCCTTTGTTTCCCTTTCCAGTAGTTTGCTGTGGTACACCGCTTGGTCCGTGCTCCGCAGATAACCCTATAAATACACTGCCCTTGTACTACTATCCCTCAGCTACTTCTATGCAATCCAGTGTAGTTTCTAGTCTTCCAGCCTTGGAGATTGCAATTTTGAAGTGCTGAGACCTCTATTCGCTCTATGAGTGTTACGCGAAGCATACAAAGACTTCCTGGGCAGGACTAGACGGGCGATGCTCACGAAGAGACCGTCTTCCGCTAATCCTTCTGGACAAGGAGACAAGACTAGTCGGGCGATACTCACGAAGAGACCGACGTCCGCTAGCTTATCTGGCAAAGGGGTCCGGGGTAGTGAAAGTCGAAGGGGATTCAACTTTAGACTCAAAGGTTTCAAGGGCGATTCAAGAGTACGCTTGTATTGCGAAGATCGAGAATGGGGAATACAAGTTGTGTACGAAAGGTTTATATAATGTGGACCAGCGCGCACAGACCAAGGGAAGATCAAGACAAGGAAGGAAAAGAAGACTATGGAAATGTATGGAAGGCGGGGAATACTTGCCATTGTGAGAGAAACGACGTAGGAGAGATAAGTCCGAAGATACGAATAAACCCGAAGATAGAAGTTATTAGAATATCCGCGGGAAGCGTGGAGACGCGGTATTTGTGAGTAGAAAGAAAGCGGTATGAGAACGACTAGGAGTACCTTGCCAAGTGGTACAAGTACTGCGCAAGAGAAAGAGAACAATGTGCGAAGAGAGGAGTAAAATTGTAACAATGAGACTTTGACCTACTCCTCTAAGTGGTCGCTATAGCTAGAAGCTATGCTCCAGTGTAACAAAAGAACTAGCTTGTCCTTATGCCTCTGCTATCTAGCAAAAGCACGAAACCTTGCCCAACATTTCCAGAGTTGGCAGAAGAGGCTATCGCACAGATTCGCCTGAACCAGAAGAACCCCTTGGGATTGAGCCACCCAGAGACAAACCCCTTGACAACTTTAACACCCCTCGAGCAAACTCTCCTACACCCATAGATGTGGAGATGGCAGACACCCCAGCTAGGAAGACCGAATTAAAGGCTGGTCTTCCCGACGACTTCTCTGGGAACCTGAATGATGCATCCAGATGGATCTTGGCCATGGTGGCATATTTGAAGATGAATGAAACCCTCTATAGCAACGATGCTAAACTCCTTGTCTCCTTGAATAAGATGAGCAAAGGATGAGGGAGAGACTTCTCCAAAGGATGGTACCTAAAACTCTTGGACAAAGGAATCAAAGAAGATGACAAAACCTTCGTCAAGATGGTAGAGGACTTTAGAAAAACCTTTTTCCCCTACAATGTGGCTGCCAAAGCAAGAGTCGAGCTGGGGAACTTCAGACAAAACTACCGGGACAAGAAGATGGATTCGAAAAGTATGTCTCAGAATTTCAACTCTTAGCAGCTAAGTCTGGCTTCAAAGACAAAAATGCACTCATCAAATGGTTTATCCGGGGCTTGGACTCCAAAAACATTCTGAGCGAGTCCTCTCTATGGAGACTGTCCCTTCCACCTTAAGGGCCTGGATTGCCAAAGCCACTCAGTTCCATGCCAACTTTCATTGTATCTCTGACCTCCAAGATAAGAGGACTTTCCTTCCATTCTCCCACTCCTCTTTCTCCTGCAGAGACCCTAATGCTATGGACATCGATGCTGTCAGACTCTCCCCCATAGAAAGGGCAAGGCACATGAGGGAAAATTGTTGCTTTATCTGCCACAAAGTAGGTTGTAGGACTACCAACCATCCTTCTTGCTCCAACAAGCCACCCACCTCCACCACTCCTTCCACCAAACCTACCACTCAGATCAGAGCGGCAAGAACTTTCCCTATCGACTCCTATGTGAAGGAACTAGATGACAGAAAGGTTTCCAAGGAGGACATCCTTAAAGTTCTCAAAACCTGTTTTGAGGAAGAGAAAGAAACTCCGGAAGAGGAAGAAACTGTGGCATCTGCCAAGATAGAGGAAGTCGAGGATTTTTGAAAGGGAGGGAAGTAATGATGTCTTCTCCTCCACAAGTTATTGCTTCTGTAATAGTATCAGACTGTAAAGCCCTGGAAATCTGAATCTCCATTTCTATTTTTCCAAGGGAAGGAGCACAAATTGTCGACACTTTTGCCCTCATTGACAGCGGAGCCACAGGATGTTTCATCGATCAAGACCTCATCCAAAAAAGACATTACCCCCGGACTCGCCTTCTCAAACCCCTTTGAGCACAAAATGTAGATGGAATGAGCAACCAAGGGGGAGTTGTTACACGAAGTGCATGACAATGGGAATACTCCTAAGGAATAGCACTAGACGGGCGATACTCACGAAGAGACCAACATCCGCTAGCCTACAGGGGTAAGGAGTTCAAAGGACGAGGGTGTTACAATCTTTCTTCTTTCTCCATGTGTTGTCCTCTTCCTCTTACATGGTACTTGCACCACTTGGCGGGGTATACCCAGTTGTCCCCATACCACTTTCCTTCTCCTTACAAATACCGTTCTCCCTCTTTTTTCACCGCTATTCTAACGAGCCTTATCTTCGGCCTTATTCGTATCTTCAGACTCTATCTCCTACGTCGTTTCTCTCACAACAGCGAGTGTTCCCCGCTTTCCATACGCTTCCATAGCCTTCTTTTCCTGATTGTCTCTTGGTCCGTGCACGTTGGTCCCCCTTTATATAAACTCTTCATTTACACTTATATTCCTCATTCTCGATCTTCGCAATACAAGCGTAGTCTCGAATCACCCTTGAAACCCTTGAGTCTAAGTCAAATCCCCCTCGACTTTCGCTACCCCGGGAAGTTCCCCTTGATAGATAAGCTATCGGACGTCGGTCTCTTCGTGAGTATCGCCCGACTAGTCTTGTCTCTTTGTCTTGCGGATTAGCGGACGTCGGTCTCTTCGTGAGTATTGCCTGCCTAGTCCACAAATCTTTGTATGCTTCGCGTAACAGGGAAGTCGAGTGAGGATCGACTTAGGACACAAGGTTTGAAGTGGTTCAAGATGACGCTTGTATTGCGTAGATCAAGAATAGAAAATACAGGTAGCAGGCATACAACTTATATAATGTGGACCAGCATGCACGGACCAAGAGATAAGGAAGACACAAATGAAAAAGAAGATCATAGAAACCTGTGGAAAGTGGGGAAGACTAGCCATTGTGAGAGAAACGGCGGAGGAGGTATAAGTCCAATGATAAGGTCAATGGAAGAGACAAAAGAAGTATGGAGAGGCAGTATTCGTAAGTAAAAGATGTGCAGCATAGGGTTGACTAGGGGTGCCTCTCCAAGTCATGTGAGTACCTTGTACTAGAAAAAGTAGAAGGCAAGAAGAAAGAAGGAAAATTGTAACATTACCCCAGTCGAACAATTGAGCCCCTGGCTCAAGAATCAGGCCTCCTATCCTCCAAGACTCAAACTCCTGGGATTGAAGGTCCCCCGTAGATTGCCAATGACTGAGAGGCGGATAGACATTCATGTGGACAGTCACAGATGAGGTGACCAGGTGAATTACAAATTCCGCAGTTGCGATGGGGGCAGAATCTGTTAGTATGACCCCAGTTGTGACAATAGTCGCATCTCTGTACAAGACAAGATCAGGCAGGATGGCTTGGGGCTGGAACGTTGCAGTGTGGGCAGTGGTACTCAGAACATTCGAAGTGATAGTGACCCAAACAATGGCAATGGTGGCATTCTGTGGAGGGTGAGGATGGTTGAAGCCGAACACGGTCTGGTATTGGTAGGACTCAAAACGGCAAGGAGAGAGTACAATGACCATCCAGCTGATATATTTGGGGTCCCTCTCGAGGAACAGGAATGGTATCGGCTGCTTGGGGAGCAGTGTCAGGTTCTGAAGTACCATCTTGTTCGTCATTGTCAGAGGTGACAAGGGTTGGGGTGGCAGAAGGAGGAGGTGAAGAAAGTCTGGCAGCTAGAGGAGGAGCGGGGGGTGGGAAGGGAAGGGGCTCTTGTTCCAGGGTAAAATGAATTGAAGAATTTGTGGGGCTAAGAGTATTGTCTAAATGTTGCATATATAAGTTGCGCTGGTCTTGAGGGAGAGAAAGGTATATGCATCAGAAGGTAGGATAGATGACAGGAGGGGGAATGGCAGTGATGAATGTTCTGAAACCGTGACCATGAAGAGTGTTGATGAGATGATGAAAGATGTCATTTAAGGCGAAGCGGAGGGCAGCATCTGGAGATTTAGCTGCATTGATCAACAGTTGGGTTCTAGAGGCTCCATGATAGGCTTGGATAAGGTCTTGACTGACGGTGTTTTCACAGAAGAGGGAATCTTCTTCGATGCTTTGGAGGATGACAGAAGAGTCTAGGACTGTGGCATAAAGCGAGTGGACCCCATGTGTGGGCAAGAGCGAAGGATATACATGTCTCAAACGCAAGGGAGACCACAGGTTGGAAGATGAAGATAAGGGGGAAGAGGCGATGGAGGAAGACAAGGACAACATGGTGGAGGATATCAATATGGAGGAAGAGCATACAATGGAGCTTGGGTTCAGGCAGGAGATACTCACAGAGAGACCGTCGACTGACTGATGATCCAACTCAAAGGTGATGCTTTTGTTTATAGGCTGTGAGGATGGTGGGAGCATGGTGGAGATTAGACTCTGGTTCCCAGGTATTTTTGGACAATGAATAGCCCTTCCATGCGGTCAGGTACTTGCAATGTGATTGGGAACCTTTGTGGGCTGTGATTGCTTCTACTTCCCATTCTTCCTCGTTATCTATGACATCAGGAGGTGGAGATAGGAAGGCTGGACCATATGCTTCACTGGTGTGATAAGGAGATAGAAGCGAGGCATGGAAAACATTGTGTATCTTCCATGTGGGTGGAAGGTGCAGCTGATAAGTTAAAGAGGAAAGGACACAGAGAATTTCAAAGGGACTGTGGCATTTTGGGGCAAGTTTTTATGAAGGGTAGGTAAGGCAGAGATGAGTGGCTTCAAGCCACACCTTATCTCCTACTTTCCACGGTGTAAATTGGCTGGTTGTTCAGGTTAACATGAGTTTTCGAGCTGACTCGTGGACTGCTAAGGCTTCTTTTCAGGCTTTGTTGAGGGTGGAGAGTCATGCTTCTAGGGCTGGGAGGAAAGTCTTACCCAGGGGTGGGTATGAGCGTGGGTCATATCCATAGAGTAAGGAAAAAGGGGACTTCTTCATTGACGTATGAGGGGCAGAGTTGTGATGGAATTCCGTGGCTGTTAGGATTTCAGCCCAGGAAGAAGGGTTATTGGTGCAGAAGATCCAGAAATAAGTCTATAGCTCTTGATTGGTTCACTCTGTTTGGCCATCTGTCTGTGGGTGATAGGCTGTTGAAAGATGGACATCATATTTTAGGAGGCAAGCGAGTTCTCTTGCGAAGGCAGAGGCAAACTGGGAGCCTCTATCGGAGATGATGGTATCATGTAGGCTGAAGCGTTTGAAGACATTGTGGAAGAAAAGGCTTGCCACTCCTGCTGCATCAATAGTCTTTGAGCACGGGATGAGAATTCCCCCTTCATAAGGCCATGGTCAACCATAACCAGGATAGAGTCGTGACTGGAGGAGGGGGGAAGATCAGTGATGAGATCCATTGACAGCTGCTTGAAGGGTAAGGTCATAGTCGAGGGGATAGGGGAGAGCAGAGGAACGGTAGGATGGGTGTTGACCTTGTTTTGCTGGCAAGTGGCACATCCATCGATGAAGTGCTTGACAAAGGAAGAGAGGTCCAGCCACCAGAAGTCGCGTTCAAGGATGGACTTTGTGCAAAAGATGCCCATATGGCCAGAAAGGGGGGAGGAATGAATAGAATGGAGCAGTGCTGCGTGGGTGGGAGGTGGAACATACAAGCGGCCCCGGAAATACAGGTGGCCATTGTTGAAGGACCAGTCCTGGAGGGAGGAACAAGTGAACAGAGGAGAGCCCTCATTGAGGGCCACTAAAGCCTTTAAAACGAAGGGATCTGAGGAGGAGAAAGACTGAATATGATGTGTGAGGGACAGGTCAAGTGCATTGAGGATAACTGGGTCTGGCATGATGGAGGAGTTAACATTGTCTGCAGAAGTATCAATGTCATCTTGTTGAGAGAGTGTGTTGGCGGGGCCCATCAGAGAACCCGGAGTGACAGACCAGATGACATCAAAGTCTTGGAGGAAGAGGGCCCATCGGGCTTGTTGGTGGAAGAGTTTGCGGGGGTCTCAGATATAGGAGAGATTTTTGTGGTCAGTGATGATGGTAACTGGATGCGAAGTTCCTTGGAGGTAATGCTTCCACTCAGCTAAGGCGTAGATGACTGCAAGGAGTTCACAATCATATATATCATAGTTGCATTCAGCTAGGGAGAATGTCTTGGAGAAGTAAGCGCAGGGATGCTTGTCTCCATTGGCGTCACACTGCATGAGGACAGCACCTGCAGCTAGGAGGGAGGCATCCATCATGAGGAAGAAGGGCTTGGATACATCTGGGATCGCAATGACCAGAGCAGAGGCAAAGATGTCGCAGAGTTGGTCAAACACTTGCTGTTGTAAAGGAGACCAGACCCAGGGTTGGTCTTTGTGAGTGAGGAGAGTGAGGGGAGTGACGACATTAGAGTAGTTTGGGATGAACTTTTGATAGAAGTTTGCAAACCTGAGGAACAAACAAACACCCTTAACGGAGGTGGGAGGCTTTCAATCTTTGATGGCAGTAACCTTCTTTGGATCCATACGGATAATCCCTTGACCAATGATCATCCCCAAATACCTCATAGTTGGTTAGTCAAAGGAACATTTCGATATTTTCAGGGATAAGCCATGTTCTCAGAGGCGTTGAAGAACGCAGCACATCTGCTCATGATGGAGGGAAAGAGAACCGTTTGTTGTGATTCCAAGGTCGTCCATGTAAATTTTGAGCCAGTGTTCTGCTAGCATGTCTACGAAGATATGGTTCATGAACTCCTGGAATGTGGCGGGTGCATTGCAAAAACCAAAGAACATGACTGTAGGTTCAAAGAGGCCAAAGGAGGTGATGAAGGCAGCCTTCCATTGATCTTCCTCTCAGATATGTATGTTGTTATATCCCCACCAGACATTGAACTTGGTGAAGTGGGTGGTGTCCTTCATGTCATCGATGAGTTCCAGGATGAGGGGGAGAGGGTAGGCATTTCAAATGGTATGGGAGTTAAGGTATCAGTAGTCCTGGACTGGGCGAAGTGAACCATCTTCCTTCTTGACAAAGAAGAGTGACGAGGCTTGGGGAGAATGGGAAGGAATGATTTGACCTGTCTTCAAGTGTTCTTCAATCATTTTATGACATTCCTCTTTTTCCATGGGGTTGAGTGGGTAAACTTTGGCAACCTTTGGGATGAATGAGTCCTTGAGTTCAATTTTGTAATCAAAGGAACGGTGGGGTGGAAGTTTTTCAAAGAGGGTTTCAGAAAAGACATCCACATAATCCTTGCAGAAATTTGGGATGGTGTCCTTGGTCGGCTTATCAATTTCTGTGGATTGTATTTCTTCACCAGAGGTTCCTTTTGAGGGAGAATACTCACAAAGAGACCTCTCAACCCTTTGGGGATACCTTTGGAGGAGAAGTCCAGCGATTTCGAGATCTGGATCAGCTGAGTACCAGTGTGAGTTGTAATCATTATCAGGATGTTCCATGGTAATCAAATAGGTCTTCCAATCGATGGTAGGATTCCATTTCTGGAGCCAGGGCATTTCCAAGATAATCTGGGAGCAACTAAGATAAGTGACCATGAGCTTGTTATTGTCAGAGAACTTTTGCGAATAAAGGGGAACTTGGGTGTTCCACTTAATGGTACCTCTCCGGTTTTCAGTTCCATCAATGTTGTAGGCAATGAGGGGGTTATCTAACTTTGAGAGTTTGAACCCTGCTGATAGAAGACAAGAGTCGATGAAGTTCCCTGTTGCTCCTGAGTCGATGAGGGCGGAGGTTTTGATGGTTTTGGTGATTCCTTGTAGCGTAACTGGGAGACAAATGGTTCTTTCATTCTGGGGGGCTACAAGTACATTATCTATGTTAAGGAGAGAAGACGTCGGGGCGACTCTCCTTTTTAAAAATCCTTTGCCTTCTGGATGCGCTCTAGGGATACCGTGATAGAAGCTATCTCCTCTGATGGTTCCTCATAACATGTCTTGAGTATGGACAGGATCTCTGTCTCCTCCTTTCCTGAAGTCTTGAGTGAATTGACATACTCATCTAGTTGCGAGCGAGGTAGCAGAGTTTCCTTGGTGGTAGAGGCGCAGATGTGTTGTGGGTTCCTTGGGGGTGACTTTGAAGGGAACTTAGAGCAGTTCATGCTGTTATGTCCTATTTGGCAGCAGTGGAAGCAATGACCTTTCTTGATGCAATGAGCGCGTTCGACTGGGGTGAGCTTCTTGATTGTGATGGTGGTGTCAATGTCCATGACGTTAGGGTCTTTTTCTGGGGTGCGAGTAAAGGATGAAGGGGTGAAGCGTCTCTTCCTCAGGGCAAGGATCCACATCTTCTGACCATGGAAGGTTTTAGCGTGCTCAATCCACTTGTCAATGGTGGTGGGGATCAAGGGCATGGAGAGGATCATAGTGGCAAGTCACTGATCTAAGCCAAGCGAAAACTGGTCAATTAGGGTGATGTGGTCTGTGATCCCTGCTTTGGCGGCAAGATTCTGGAAGTCGGTGATATATTGTTGGAAACCACCATCGGTGGTTCCATCAGCGGAACAGGAGGACTTCTGGGTGAGCTTGGTAAGCTCAAGGCAGGCGGTGGCTTTGGTGTCAAAGGGGTAGAAAGTGGACTCAAAGTTGGAGCAGAAGTCTGGGAATGTCTTGCCTGTGGTGATGGATTGATCTGCCATCTTATCATACCACATTTCAGCAAAGTTGGCTTCTCGACCCTTGCTCATCTTGTTGAGGGTCATCATGATCTTGTCGTTGTCAGAGGTATACAGGGACTGGTTCAAGGCAAAGTAGGCCTTCATAGCCTTGATTCATCTGGATGCGTCAGCAGGTTTGCCTGAAAAGTCGGTGGGAAGAGCAGCTTTAAGCTTGGGTACCTTGGACATGGTGGGTGCTGGGGTCATGGGTGGGGGTTGGGGCAAGGAAGCTCCTAAAGTGAAGGAGGGTATGTAGTTTCGTTGGGTGATGCTGGGGATACTGGGAATTGCTGGAAGTTGTGATGATGCTTGCTGTGGGGTGCTAGGAGTGGTGTCATTTCCAAGCTCAATGCCCTCGTCCTCTTCAGGAGGGAGTGCTATGGATTGATGTTCTCAACATCTAAAGCGACTTGTGGTGATAACGGTGGGGGCCCTTCACCTGGAAAGGTGGGGCTGAAGAGATTCTTGATTTTTTGTTATGCGAAGTGTACAACAATGGGAATACTCCTAAGGAATAGCACTAGATGGGCGATACTCACGAAAAGACCGACGTCCACTAGCCTACAGGGGTAAGGAGTTCAAAGGACGAGGGAAGTCGAGTGAGGATCGACTTAGGACACAAGGTTTGAAGTGGTTCAAGATGACGCTTGTATTGCGTAGATCAAGAATAGAAAATACAGGTAGCAGGCATACAACTTATATAATGTGGACCAGCATGCACGGACCAAGAGATAAGGAAGACACAAATGAAAAAGAAGGTCATAGAAACCTGTGGAAAGTGGGGAAGACTAGCCATTGTGAGAGAAACGGCGGAGGAGGTATAAGTCCAATGATAAGGTCAATGGAAGAGACAAAAGAAGTATGGAGAGGCAGTATTCGTAAGTAAAAGATGTGCAGCATAGGGTTGACTAGGGGTGCCTCTCCAAGTCATGTGAGTACCTTGTACTAGAAAAAGTAGAAGGCAGGAAGAAAGAAGGAAAATTGTAACATGAGTCATCTGTCATAAAGTTACCCTTTTCATCTGTATAGCTGAAGTCAAACAAAAACAAGACTTCTATGTTCTGAACTGCAGAAAAGAAAAAATGATCCTAGGATTACCTTGGTTAAGGGAGATCAACCCCACCATAGACTGGATGACTAGAAAAGTACACATTCCTAATCACCTTACCAAACCACATCATGACTCACCCCAATCGACCCCCCAATGATACCTCGCATGCTACCTAAGAAGGACGGCTCACTACACCCTTGCCAGGATTACAGATACATCAATTCCTTCACTGTCAAGAATGCTTACCCACTTCCCTTGATCTCAGACCTGATGGACAAGCTCAAGGGATCGAAAATCTTCATCAAAATGGACATTAGATGGGGATATAACAATGTCCTCATATGGCCCGAAGATCGTTGGAAGGCAGTGTTCATTACTCCCTTTGGCCTCTTCAAACCAACCATAATGTTCTTTGGGCTATGCAACTCCCCTTCCACCTTTCAGGCCCTAATGGACCATACCTTCACTGACATAATAGCGGAAGGATGGCTTGTCATCTATATGGATGACATCCTCATCCACTCCAACAACAAAACCCTACACCAGGAACGAACTCGGAAGGTCCTCCAATGGCTCAGAGAGCGCAAACTCTTTCTAAAGCTGGAGAAATGCTTCTTCAATGTTGACAAAGTAGAGTATCTCGGGATGATCATACAGGAAGGACAGGTGAAAATGGACCCCACCAAACTGAAGGCTATTGATGAATGGAAACCCCCCACCTCAGTAAAGGGGGTGTGATCCTTCATAGGATTCTGTAACTTCTATCGCAGATTTATTCCAGACTTCTCAAGTGTAGCTCGACCTCTCCATGATCTCACCAAGAAAAACGCCAAGTGGGAGTGGGGAACTGCCCAGCAAAACGCCTTCATCACCATTAAAGAAGCATTTACTCACTGCCCCGTACTTCTCATGCCCAATACGCTCAAACTGTTCTTTGTCATGACTGATGCTTCCCTGACTGCCACTGGCACAGTTCTTATGCAGAAAGATGGCAATGGGGATTTTCATCCCTGTGTCTTCCTCTCAAAAACTCTATTTGCTGCTGAATGAAACTATGACATCTATTACAAAGAACTCCTCACTATGATCCATGCCCTAGAAGAATGGCGACATTACCTCCAAGAAACTTCTTTCCCTGTCTCTGTCATCACTGACCACAAGAACCTGTCCTACTTCAAGCAACCCCATAAGCTATCCCAATGACAAGCCCAATGGATGTTATTCCTCCAAGATTTCAACATCTCCTATCAGACTACTCCTGGATCACAGATGGGTCCCACTGATGCCCTTTCCTGGTGGAATCAGATAGATACTTCCAACGACAACCAAGAAGTCACCCTTCTTCCCCCCTCCCTGTTCATTAATGCCATTGATACCATTATCTTGGAAAAAATAGCACAATCCTCCCCATCCAACCCCCTTGTCGCAACTGTGCTCAATGTGTTAAACAATGGGAAGTCCCTCTTCCTGCACGCCACCACCCACAACTGGTCGTTTGAGAACTCAAAACTCTTTTTCCGGGGAAGGCTCTTTGTTCCACCGTCTCACCGCACCGACGTTGTGAAGTCCATCCACAAAACTGCCACCTGTGGGCATGGTGGCATCTTCCACACCCAGAATCTGTTGCAGCGTGATTTCTGGTGGCCTGGTCCCAATACCTTCATTCATAACTTTGTCAAAGGATATGCCACTTGTTAAGCCAACAAAGTAAACACTCACCCTACCATTCCCCCCCTCACCCCCCTTCCTGGCACATCCCGCCCCTTCCAGCAACTCTCTGTTGACCTTATCACCGATTTGCCTCTTTCCTTGGGTTATGATTCTGTAATGGTCGTGGTTGACCATGGCCTTATGAAGGGGGTAATTCTCTGCCCTTGTCATAAAACCATTGACGCCACAGGAGTAGCCCTTCTCTTTTTCAAACATGTATTTCGTCACTATGGCCTTCATGATCACCTCATATCCAACAGAGGACCACAGTTCACATCTGCATTCACCAGAGAACTCTTCCACCTCTTGAAATACAATCTCGCCCTCTCCTCCACCTACCACCCTCAGACTGATGGAGAGACCGAACGGGTCAATCAAGAACTAGAAACCTATCTCCGCATCTTCTGTGAAGGACATCCTGAGCAATGGGCTGAACTTCTCCCCATGGCCAAGTTCTCTCACAATTCCCTTCCCCATTCATCCACTGGACAATCCCCATTCTCTCTAATTCTAGGATTCAAACCCCGCTCTTACCCCCCAATTGGAAAAACCTTCTTACCCACCCTGGAAAAATGCCTCTCCGACTTATCCAAAGCCTGCTCTGAAGCCATCACCTCTCACAAAAAATCCCAATGCCTAATGAAGGAATGGATCTCCTCCAAATTCCACCCATGGAAAGTAGAAGATAAGGTGTGGCTAGAAGGACGTAATCTCTGTCTCAGATACCCATCTAAGAAACTCGCTCCAAGGAGGGAAAGGACCCTTCAAAATCTCCAATGTAATATCCCCAGTGGCATATCAATTACATATGCCTTCCCCCTTCTTGGAAAATACACAATGTATTCCATGCTTCCCTTTTATCATCCTATCAGGAAACTGCCAAGCATGGGAGAAACTTTACCAATCCCCCCCCCGGACTTTATTGACAGAGATGAAGAATTTGAAATCACTTCCATCCTCTCCCACAGAGGCTCACCTGGAAGACGGCAATATCTCATATCGTGGAAAGGCTACTCCTCTGCCAAAAACACCTGGGAGCCCGAGAGAAACCTTAAAAATGCCCAACCACTCCTCCAAGCCTATCAGCTTCGTCACCCAAAAGTCTTTCCCCCCAAATGAAAATAATCCTATCACCATGAATGCCCTCACCACCGCTCTCATCCTCCTCACCTTCCTCCCCCTCCTTACCTTCCTCTACCAACGAAAATTCTTCTTCGAAATACGCATTGGCCCCGCCTACCTACGCATCATTTGGGATAATCCCCACACCACCTGCTTCGCCCCCGATGTCCCACCACCCACTCCTGACATCTGGGAATCCCCCATCACTGAGGAAAATGACGAAGAGGAAGAACTCCCCCCCTGGGACCCCTCTGTTGACAGATGGAACACAGATCCTGCCCCCTGGGATCCTCCCGCTGAAATGGCACCTCCTCTTGAACCCGTTGGAGCTATCCTCCCTGACGGAGCTTCCCCCAGTCCAGACCCTGCCTTTCCAGCATGGCCTGGACTCCCTTATGTCCATCCCAATCCAGCCCTCACGCAGTTCCCCAGGGCCTTTTACCCTCCTCCCCCAGATCAAGTAGAGATTGATGCTGCAATCACAGCAGCTTTAGCCAACAAATAGATACCACTCCCCCTCGCCTAGTATATAAAAACACACCTCTTTTCCTTCCTCCTTTCTTCCTATCTTCTTTTCTCTAGTATTACAATTCCCTCCATGTCAAATCCAAATTTCTTTCGCTCTCTTCTCCTTTCCCTCACCCCTTTACAAAGGTGAATCCTCTTCACCTCCCTCCTAGACAACCCCACCGTGACTGTAAACCTCCCAACCTACCCTTCATACCCCAATGCCCATGCCCAGCTAGTATGCGTTTATCTCACCCTATCCTCCCTTTGCTTCTACCTTCAGAGGCTACTCTACCAAGATCGATATGATCTTATGCTCACAGCTGCTGCACTCCAAGACAGAGGAGCTATGCGCTAGTGCCTTTGACCTCCTCAACAGAGCAGGGTTTATCTCGGTTGTTCTCACACTCCCCCCTTTCTACTATGAGGATGTTATAAACTCTCTCGCTGATCCTGTTGCCACAGAGCAAGGATTCTTCTGAGCCACTTCTCCCAGACTATCTGACCCTGCCAGCTATTCTGACAATGGAGAACAATCCCAATCCTCTCCCTCTCCTGGACATCACTCCCCTATTGGACAGCCTCTTAACAGGGCTCCTTCCTCTACTTCATCTCCTCCTCCAGAACCTGCCTGTTTCTCCTGTGACAACCCAGGTCATACTTACCAGCATTGCCCCAGTTATCAATGTGCCCATTGTGGAAATAATGCTCCCAGCCACGCCCAATGGGCCTGTCCTGCTAGACGATGCGTTTTTTGTCAGAGACCTGGACATTTTAGTCATTGATGCCCAGCCAGGAATGAAGATTGAAATGTGGCAAGTGAGGTCACTTTCCATCTACTTGGGGGGTAATGTTACAAACTTTCCGTATGGCATTGATGAGAATCATTCTCCTTTCTGTTTCTCTCTCATATGTCTCAACCTAGACTTCACCTACAACCTTTTTGATAGCTTAGTTCTCAAGTACTGATTTTCCCTTCAAAGCCTTTCAAACAGACAGCCTCTTTCCTTTCAAGGATTTTCCCCTCTGCGGATTCCCTTTGTTTCCCCTTCCAGTAGTTTGCTGTGATACACCACTTGGTCCGTGCTCCACAGATAACCCTATAAATACACTGCCCTTGTACTACTATCCCTCAGCTAGTTCTATGCAATCCAGTGTAGTTTCTAGTCTTCCAGCCTTGGAAATTGCAATCTTGAAGTGCTGAGACCTCTATTCGCTCTACAAGACTTCAACCTACTCCTCTAAGTGGTCGCTATAGCTAGAAGCTATGCTCCAGCATAACAGATCATGACGCTATGCACTTAGCAAGACATGCACATGGATTGGTTGACAATAACTTACCCACCAAAAATGAAAAGGATAACAATGAGATGGAAGATTTTGATTTGTTGAGTGGAGTCAGCCCAAACAACAGGAAAGTTAATGAAGAGGATGGAAATGAGGATAAAGATGAGGATAAAGCTGATGAGGATAGCAGCAGTAACTCTGATGACAGTGACTCTAATGCTCATTTCTAGCATAACCTACTTGTCCAACCAGCTTACATACTCTCAGAAGATGTGAACCATAGTGGTAAATTTTATTTACATTGCCTACAATAATAAGCATTGCATGTATGCCCTGCAAGATGTAAGAGATGCACTCCCAAAATAATATCAATGCCTTGGAAGGGCTTATAAGCCCTTATGACAAACACACCATATTACAACATCTTATGAAGATTGAAATCAGTGAACAAGGATGCCATCCAAGCCCTGCTAGTTTATATATTCTGCATCAATATTACCTGCCTGCCATTGTTGGGTCATTCTACTGACAAGGTCTTATAAGCACTTATATGGACTTGCTCATGTCCACATTGTCATGTGACATTGCTCACATTCACCATGTCACAAAAGTAGATACAAAGCTAGGGTGGCCATCAAGATGCTAGTGGCTTTATACAAAGAAAGTGTTACGACTTGTTGCCCTAACAGTCGTCCGCTATTCTTTTTCCTTCACTGTTCCTATTGTCACTTGTTACCTTGTCTTCACAGACACTTTCTTAGTCTTGGAGCTTCGCTTGGTACCCTATGCTCATCTCCTACAAGGGAGGTCATTCCTACAGCTTATGCTTACCATCTTCG